>JANHFL010005260.1:167367-185488 GCA_032468155.1 Oxyrhabdium leporinum
AGAAAGAAAGAAAGAAAGAAAGAAAGAAAGAAAGAAAGAAAGAAAGAAAGAAAGAAAGAAAGAAAGAAAGATTCATTCACATTTGGCTTTTTAAAGTATTTAATTAGTTTCCTTTTTAAAAAATATGATTTAAAATTCACATTTATTATTATTATTATTAAAAGTCCATAACATGATTAAATAAATTTCAGCTCTGTCTCACAACTGAGTCCAAAAGAAAAAAAAAGATGAGAGTTAGTGGATGATTGATACAACTCATTCAGTTGAACAAGGGTAATTGTCTTTTGTTGTCTTTCTAGAGGGCTTTGAGGATGTGTTGGTCATGCTGGTTGCAGGTTGAGTTGTAATCTAACAGGTTGAAAAACTGCCAGATTGAGGCAAACTGTCCTGAGCGACTCTTTGCATACAGATAGTTAGCATTATTATTACATTATTTTTAAGACTTATTATAGCCCCAGAATATCGCATCAAAAGACCCATAATCCTCTTTTCAATATGCTTTATGGTTTATGGCAGATAATTCTATTTTTCACCCAATAGTATCCCATGTGCACCATACATGTAGTCCTTGACATATGACTATAATGGAACCTGCCCTATAAGGTTGTATGATGTGATGGCCATAAAACTGATCCACCCAGTTTTAAGACCATTTTTGTGGCAGTCATTCAGCACACATCGTGGCCATTAAGCAAATGCCACAGTCATTAAGCAACTACAATGGTTTTTAAGTAAACCAATGCTCTGCTTTGGGTGCACTTTTGCCAAAAAATGGAAATATCAGTTTCTGGCAAAAGCCATGTAAAACATGGTTATATCACTGCAGGATGCTGTAAATGCCCATTAATATAGCCATGTTGCTAAGTCTCTGGTCTGATCGCATGATTGGGGAGGGGGTTCAGCCATTGGAATTTTGAACCTGAGTTGTAAGTCTCCTTTTTCGGGTTGGTCGTAACTTTGAACACTTACTAAGTGAGCAGTCATAAGTGGAGGACAACCTGTACACACTTCCTGTTTCTAAATGTACAGACAGAAATCCTTATTTGGTGGACTAAAAAATGGGCAAAAAAAATATTTCATTCCAAACTCAGTTGCCAACATCAGGAAGAAATCATGCTTCTGTACAGGTGGTCCTCGACTTACGGCCACAATTGAACTCAAAATTTCTGTTGTTAACGGAGACATTTGTTAAGTGACTTTTGCCTCATTTTACGACCTTTCTTGCCAGAGCTCTTAAGTGAATCGCTGCAAGTTGATAAGTTAGTAACCTGCTTGTTAAACGAATCTGGCTTCTCCATTGATTTTGATTGTCAAAAGGTCGCAAAAAGTGATCACATGACCTTGAGACCATGCAACGGTCATAAGTATGAACTAGTTGCCAAGCATCTAAATTTTGATCACATGATCATGGGGCTGCTACAAAGGTTGTCACTGTGAAAAATGGTCATAAGTCAGTTTTCTCAGAGCTGTTGTAACTTTGAACGGTCGCTAAATGAACTGTTGTAAGTCGAGGACTGCATGTAGCCTTACTCTGACTTCTTAGAAAAAAAAATAACAGCCCAAAAGAAAGAAGTCTTCGTAACCTTGGCAGATTTGTTTGCTTTTTTAAAAGAAATCATCTTAATACTGCTAGCGGCTCCCTCCCTCTAAGTTAACAGAGTCTACAAGAAATAAAATATATTTCCATTCCCATTAGCATTGGCTTGCTTACATTTTCCCTGGACTCTACATTCTGGATTTTTGTTATGGAAATTGCCATCAATTATGCTTTTAATCAGCCAATGAGCAGAAATGGCTATTGGCTGAATACACCTCATTTGTCCTTTCTGGGTGATAAACTTTCCCAAATCTCTAGTGAGCAGCGATTGGATGCTCTGGCTTGGCTGGTTTGTGACGGCAGCTGGCCAAGAATGCCTGGTGTGTGCCCAAGAGTGTCACCCATCTCCTTTATGACAGTTTGCAAGATGAAGGCAACTGTGGACCGCCATGGCTGAGTGTGATGATAATGACAAGGGCCAAACGTGAATTGGAATCAGAATAGAGCTGGAAGGGACCTTGGAGGTCTTCTAGTCTGACCCCCTGCTCAAGCAGGAGACCTTATACCATTTCAGACAAGTGACTGTTCAGTCTCTTCTTAAAAGCCTCCAGTGATGGAGCTCCCACAACTTCTGAAGGCAAGCTGTTCCATTGGTTAATTGTCCTCACTGTTAAGAAGTTTCTCCTTAATTCCACGTTGCTTCTCTCCTTGATTAGTTTCCATCCATTGATACTTGTCCTTCCTTCTGGTGTTTCGGAAAATAAATTGACCCTCTCCTCTTTGTGGCAGCCCATCAAATACTGCTATCATGTCCTCCCTACTCCTTATTTTCTCTACACTAGCCAAACCCAAATCCTGCAATTGTTCTTTATGTTTTAGTCTCCAGGCCATTGATCATCTTAGTTGTTCTTCTTTGCACTTTTTCCAAAGTCTCAACATCTTTTTCATAATGTGATAACCAAAAGTGGGTATCCCATATCATGTGGCTCCTTTTGCTTTAAAGACAAAAAAAGTCCTCAATATCTCCAAAGCCTCTTTGAAGAGATTGAGAGCAGAAGAAGCAGATTGTGGGTCCAGGTGTGTTTATTGAAGCAGTACAGAAACAGTCACAAGTTTTACTTTAGGCAGGGACTTCATGGAAGGGTGGCAGGTGCTAAGCCAAACTGCCAGCATTGAAGTTGCCACTGATGTCTCATCAATAGCTTAGGACCTCGAATGGTCTGAATCGTACATATAAATAAAAATCTCCTTTGAACTGAGCTGGACACTTGGTGATCTCCTGGGCCTGTCTATGTAATTTTGTTGGCAACGGTATGGAGGTGATTTGCCATGCTGGAATGTTTCTTTCCACTTCCCAGTCTAGTCTACAGTCTGGGAATGTTTGGATGTCAATCATCGAAGAACTAACCTACTTGGCTTTCTGAGGTTGAGCAAAATTGGCTCGCTGCTGCCATTTTGCATCGTGCAGAACAGGAGCGCAAAAAAACTTGCTGTCTGCCACCATTTCTTTTTCAGCCTTTCCAGATGGTAGGATGGGTGCCAGAAATATTGACTTTCTTTCTTTCTTTCTTTCTTTTTTTGAACCCGGGGCAGTGGAGGATTTAAGGAGCACAAGGGATGTTTTAAAACTTGCAGATCTTATCAAAGCACTTATCAAAACTCCCAAACTTCTAACCTCCCCAAAACCAGAATCCTGAAATCTCATAATCTGGGTATGAGATGGTGGTATTCTTCCACATTATATACAGGAGTTCAGCTGTTTATCAAGTCAGACTTCATGACATCTTCTATGGAATCTCCAAAGCCTTGCAAGATTTTGACAGATTTAGCCTTTTGGATTTTTGAATAGTTTTTACAATAAATCAGGAAGCAGGTTGTGCTTTTAGTGTCCTGGCTCTTCCTTAAAATTAAAATGAAAAGATTTCTTTTAAAAAGTGCAGTGTAAATAAAACAAAAAAAAAAATAGAGTGAAATTATTTGGTGGTATGAAGTGAAGAACCACTGTGGCTTCTGAAAATTCTCCTTGCAAGACAAAGCAGCAAAGATCGTTTGCTTTTCTAAAATGCACTAAAATGAATGGAAAATGAAGATAAGAGTTCCTCTGAAGACCAAACCCAAATCACCAGCCATTACTTTCGGTGGCACAGGTAGTCCTCGACTTACAACAGTTTATTTAGTGACCATTTGAAGTTACAATGGCACTGAAAAAAAGTGACTTATGACTGTTTTTCACGCTTACGGCCATTGCAGCATCCCCATGGTCAGGTCGGGTGATCAAAATTCAGACTCTCGGCAATTTGACTCATATTTACGATGGTTGCAATACCCTGGGGGTCAGGTGTTCACTTATTGCGACCTTCTGATCAGCAAAGTCAGTGGGGAAGCCCGATTCATTGAACAGCCGCCTTACTAATTTAATAAATGCAGTGATCCACTTAACAGTTGTGGCAAGAAAGGTTGTAAAATGGGGCAAAGCTCGCTTAACAAATGTCTCACTTAGCAACAGAAATTTTGGGCTCAGTTGTGGTCATACGTTGAGGCCTACCTGTACTGCCACAACAGAAAGGAAAATAGGGGACAAAAAAAAGAAAAAAACGATAACAGACTCACTAGCCTTTGAAGAATAAAGCTCTGTATTGTATTACATGGTCAAATCTGGCTAAAAAAAAACCCCACTTATTTATTCATGGCCCTGGAAGCTCTGTCTAGATGGACTTAAATCATCCCCCATCTCCTAATAGCATTTATACCTTCACTTAATAATGAGGGTTATCGGGTTGTTTGGAAATCTCAACCTACAACGGTTGGGCTGCATTATCTTCAGACTTTGGAGATTAATTGCTTGGATTTTCGGAGCAATCTGCAAAAACCACTGGCGCTCATTCAAGGCTTAGAGATTCCAGCTGCCTTTGCAAACTGTTTTCACCCCAATGCCTCCTACTATACCGTACAGTAGGGAGGAAAAGCAGATGGCGGATGATTGATAACAATGCAAAGGATTCCTGTTGACATCACAAGGGGAAATGAAAGCAGCTTGAACAGCTTATAACACTTTACTTCCTCCCCAGTTTCTTCTTTGCTATGATTTAGCAGCCATTTGCCATCTCTAATTTTTTGTGCTGGGCTCCCCCTTAGTTTCCCCCCCCCATCCAATTCCCCCCTCCTTTAAGAGAAACAAACAGTGAGGAAGACCTCCCTTCAAGTCCATTGTACTCAGAGTGCTTGTTTACATTTTGATGTAAGCCTAGCATCCCCAGCCTATTTGCAAACCGCCCAAGTAAGCCTGAGATGATTCATCAGCCCAAACTATGCAAGCCCATGTCCCCTTACGTTTCCATTCATCCTTCCCAATGTGACATCAGTAAAATGAGATTTGGGCCAAACCTCTGGAGTGCACTCAAAGAAGCAACGGCCACTGCGGTTTGTGGGAATGCAATAAGCATGACAAATGGATAAGAGAAAAATCCTTATTGCAATATAATTGCTCCTCCTTATTCTGACATCAGGTAGGCTGGGAGTTAGATCTGCAGTAAGATTTGGCTAAATAGCTGGACATATTTTCCATCCGTTTTTAGCCAAAGGAAATTTTAAACTCTATCATGGAAAATCAAGAAGTTTTAAAATTTGCTCGGCCAAGTTCACACATGTACACAGTGCTTCGTAGTATAGAAATAGCAAATCGATAGAATCTGTGTGGTTTGTCAGGGTGTTGTTGAAATCACCTGCTGAGTTTACTGGAGCAGATCAAAGCAAGAATCTTCTGTTAGAAGAAATATCCGTCTGGGTTCAGTTCCAAGTGGGAAAAAGCCACTGGAAACATGGAGACTGCTTGGAAGGATGGCTTTAATGGTGGACAGGACCACATGGTTTGAGATCTTGGCAGAAAAGGGATCACATGGTTTGAGATCCTGGCAGAAAAGGGAAGAAATTCTGAGAATCCCTTAGTTTTATATCCCCTGTGGCTTGAACTTCCTGGGGCACAGGAAGAGTATCCTGATTGGTTTTCAGACTCCCATTGGGCCTTGCAGGGGTAGGTTGGTTGAATCTTGCTGGGTGATGTAATGTTCCCAGGTGCTATGTGCTGAGATGGGTAGAGGGCAATTAAATGGCTCTGCCTGAAGGAGGTAGATCTTTGTTATGTAGAATAGACTGGCTCAGGTCCATTAACAAAGGTGGGGAGAGGCTGAGTTTCTGCCTCTCTGAGTTTCTATTTCTCTGAGTTTCTTATTTATTTTTCAGGGAAAATATTCTGGATTTTTTTACTATATCCTAAAATATTTCATTTTTCTAGGAGAGGGGTGGGTTTTAACTTCCAACAATCCTAACAAAATAAGTAAACACATTATGGCTTGGTAGTATGTGTAAACTACACTGTGGCTGTCAGATCTCACAAATTATGTCAGGTTTTCAGGCTCAGGGGCAAAGGATCTGTTGTAAAGAGGAAATGTACTGTAGTAATTTTAAAATATTTTTATCCCGTCTTTATTATTTTTTATAAATAATTCAATAATTCAAGATGGTGAACATACACAATACTCTTTCCACCTCCTTTTTTCTCTACAGCCTTGGAGGTGAGAAAGTGACCAGCCCAAAGTCAGTCAGCTGGTTTTCATGCCTAGATCTCATGGTCTTCCGGTTTCCAACCTGTTGCCTTAATCACTGGATCAACCTGGGTCTCTTTTCTTATTTTCTTATTGTTTCTTATTTTCATATAAAAATACCCTTGCAGAACAAAGAGGTGCTGCCAGAGAAGTTCGATCTATAGGCTATAAATAAAAACTATGCTATAAATAAAATGGATATATTGGTTAGAAAATCAAGATAACTGCTAGGCATCCCCCAAACTGATTTGACAGTAGCTCCATAGATCTAAAAAGCTAGCTGACTCTGTTTGAATTTCACCAAAAAAGTAAATAGCCTTGTATAAAGGCAGGTCATTGACTAATCTACTCCAGTATTTTATATTCTACAAGTATAAAATCCCTTCAACTCATCTAGAAAGCACCAGGTTGGGGCAACTAAGTCCATGATTCTGAACAGTCTGAAAACTGATTTCAACAGACCTCTGAGAGACCCCAGCAGCAGATGTTCCCTAAAGCAGAAAAGTCATAGTAATTAGCTTGTTGTTCTTCCATTTTGCAACGCAAGGAACAAACAGATTATAGAGCCCACCTATTATAGATTTCCTGTCAGTCCTCATGAATCAAGCCCTGTTATCTTATTTATTGTTAGCTGTTGCCTGTGAATACTTTAATCTGGGGGTGCACTTTATATACACTCACTCTTTTTCTCAGACACATACAGTATATAACAGGTATAAGGTGTGAAGTACAGTCTATAGAATTCCTCTTTATCACCTTTCTATAAATATTTCCTAAAACTGACACCTCCTTGTTTATTATCCGGACTCTCACTGACAACTTGCAAGTAGTGCCAGGATAACACAGTTCACATCCCAAATGTTGCATGTTGGATGCCATTTTTTTTCCTTTTTTTAGATGTTTATATCCATTTTAATAGCATGAAAGAAGGCATCTGTATTTTGTTTTCTTGACCCTCTCCAACCCTCAGTAAATTTTGAATTAATTTAATAAAAGAACAGTTATATGACTACTGGATTTTATTTAATTGGACTATGCATACTTTAAATGTCACTTTGCTGCATCAGACTTTTGAGGGAGGTATCCTTCCGTAGTGAAGCAAAGAGCTCAATTTTTGTAGTTGTTGAAGCAGAATAATGACCCTGCTTTGCTTCAGCTGGCAACAGGTTCTTCTGACCATGCATGGCATAGGCCTACCATGCCCTTTCTTGAAGTGAACAGACTGACTGAGGCTGATTGGCATGCTTCAATGCCTTCTTGAGCACCACCAGTGTAGCATGACTTGACTCTGTGAGGCATCTCTTAGCTGAGGTAAGGAAACTTGTAACCACAAGGCAAAATACCTCTGTGGTGGTCCGCCCTCTGAAGGTCCAAATAGTCTATGTTACATAGCTTACATAGCTACTGAAATACTATGTTTTCTGGAAGTTCTTTCTCTGGATCTCCTTGTTGTGGTAAGTGGCTTACTGAGAAATGGAGACCTTCTAGGGATGGTGTCCCTGTTACAGATTGCCCTGCCAAGAGAAGTTCTCAGTGCTTACTTTATTTATTTAAAAACATAAATATTTCATTATTTCTCTAGTTTCTACACATTTGGCTCTTCTTTTGTGTTGAATGGTGGAGTACAATTTAAATAAATTACCACCATCATCATCTTGAACTATCTTAATGAACTTGAATTTAATGAAACTTACTTTACTAAGATCAGATAAAATTTACTGTTGTCATTACAAATTTTCATATGGTTGTTGTTGTTTTGCAGCCTGTATTTAGTTGTTGTTTTATTTTTCATGTATAAATTATGTTTATTATAAGCTGTACTGACAGTCCTGGGTAATGGATGGAGTACAGCATTATAAAATAATAATAATTAGTACATGGAAGTCTGATATCCACGATCCTACCCACTTAAAGGGGATCCTTTATGCATCCTATTTGAAAGAGGTTACAGTATTTCTACCAGCTTAATCTTCGTGTTAAATTATATGAAAAGGCTCATTTGGTCTTGTAGTGTTTTCCTTTTTTATTTTAAAGTCTGTGTTATGCTTTATTTCCACCCCCCTCTGGAGTAAGTCAATTTATATCTCTTTTTTTGTCATTCAAGATATAATTTTATTGCCTTTTTTATTTAGAAAATCGATGGAAACACTACCAAATATATTATCTAATCTACTACACATACAAATGAAGATATGATGCTATGGTTATTTGCAAGTGTTGCAACTGGTATTTTTTTTTAAAAAATGTTTATATTTTTGGCTGTAATAAAACTGTGTGGCTCTGAGATACAGCACATGCAAATAGTCTTAAGAATGAGTTCTGGCTTTGCCAAACTGGGCAAGACAAACTCTAGCCTGAAATGTGGAAACTCATGTGTAAGTAATTCCACATATAGATGTAAACAATTCCACATATTGGTGTAAAAATTCCAGGTTAATTGAACCAACAATCTGTTTCCATACAGAATGGCAGGTGAGTTGCTTTGGGCACAGAGATAACGAGTGAGATAAGGTTCACTGGTCAGTTATTCCACAGTTTAAAACTTAATTTACAGTTAAAATGAGAACACCCTGAATCAAAACAGAACAAGTAATTTTTGTTTTTTTTTAATTCTTAATCATCAATAATTTTACTAATTTACCAATATCATGATGAATTGGAAACAACAGGGTTTGACCTGCCCACATTTATAACATGCATACATCAACATGGGTGGAGGTGGCTTTTCTAAATTTCTCATCAGATCTGTGAGCAGAGCAATCAGGTGAGCAATGCCTTCAAATGTTTGCAGGGATAAGAGAAAGTCTTAAATTATTTGGTTTATGTTTCCATTTAAGTCTGGAATAGTTGCAAGTTCTGTGTCCTGCGGTTGCTTCTTCATGTGAGATTGGCCAGTTTGCATGTGCTTTTTAAAGTAACATATAGCTTGGTTGTGAGAAAGGAAAGCTAATAGGGATCTCTGAGAAATTACTGCATTTTTGTCTAGATCAGAGATGTCAAACTCAAGGCCTGGGGGCCGGATCCACGTGGTGCTTAGATCTGGCCTGCAGGACCACCGTGGAAACAGCAACGGACCAGCCCGTGGGGCCTCTGCCAGTGAAAACGGAGCTCGGGGACTCCCAAGCTCCGTTTTCGCTGACAGAGGGTTGCAGGAGGCCGTCACAGTCGAAAACAGAGCTTGGGAGCCTGTTTTCATTGACAGAGCGCTCAGGCCACCATAGGTGCCCCCAATCCGAGTGACATTGAGTTGGCCATGGCCACCATGGCCACACCCGCCCCAGCCCCCCAAGATCAAACACAACCCTGATGTGGTCCTTAATGAAATCGAGTTTGACATCCCTGGTCTAGATTATAATTCCTGCTCTCCATGGTTAAAGCAGATTACTACAGAGCAACAATATAGAGGTGACCTGATCCTGTCTTATGTAGTGTTTTGCCCTCTGCACTCTTCCAGAGGTATGTTTTAGCTAGTGTACTTTAGCTATCCTTTTCAAGTAAATCTTTTCTTTTGGCCTCCCAACCATAATTCCTCCAAATAAGGTACTATTTTGTTTTTCAAACTTGTTTTTATTTATTGTCCGTTTCTACCACTCAGTAAGAATTATCCGGGGGATATGAAATCAAGTAATTTATAGCAAGACAATATGTAGACAATGTAGGATGTCTATGGAGGGAATCTACATAATTAAAGTCCCCCCCCCCTTTCTAGAGTGCACTGTGACACAAGTACAAGTGGGCCTGGCTTCAATTATGTGATTGTGCCTGCCATTTTGACTTATTTGAACCTTCTGTGGACATTCTGTAGCACTTATACATTGAATGGAAAGTAAGTTGAACAGCTGAGATTTTTCTCTGAAGGGATTTAATCTCCACAGTTTAGTCCAAATCCTTTTTAACTCATTAGTTGAAGGCATTCCTTGCTAAAATGTAAATAATATTGATACAGTTTATTAAAATATATCATCATGGCCCAAAATATATTTATGAATATGACTTCTTTGAGAACCATTTCCTGAGCAGTAATTTGTGGCCTGCATGTAACAATTTCATATCATTATATTGGGGAAGACTTTTTAATCCTAAATCAGGGTCTGATGCACAGACATGTGCAGCCATCTGTCATGCCTAGGAGTCAATAAAATGATCTTACAGCCTATATCAATAATAACAACCACTCTGTTGCATTGTAGGAACAGGATGAAAACACCAAGCCATGATCATTGCCTTTATAAAAGTTATGTTATGATGCTGTGTTATATCCTAGATCAGGGTTGTCAAACTCACGTCGTCATGTCATCGTCATGTGACATATTGGGACTTTCCCTCCCTTCGCTAAACCAGGCGTGGGCGTGGCCAGCACATGACGCATCTGACCCCTGGGCCAGGAGTTTGACAGCCCTGCCCTAAATCCTTCTCACAGTTACTGCTATTGAGCCACCTATTCTATACCTGTGCATTTGGTTTTTCTTGCCTAAGTGTAAAAGCTTACTTTTCTCACCACTGAATTTCATTTTGTTGGATAGGGCCCAGTATTTGAGTCTATCTTCTTTCAGCCTATGTTCTACAATATTTGCTGTTCCCGCCAGCTTGGTGTCATCTGTGAATTTAATGAATTCCCTTCTACCCCCTCATCTAAATCATTTATGAAGATGTTGAAGAGTACTAGGCTAAAACAGAATCTTGGGGTACCCCACTGCATACTTTCATCCATATAGATGTAGTTCCATTAAGGACTATGCTTTGAGTGCAGTTGGTCAGCCAATTACAAATCCCCAAAAGATGTTGAGACTCTAGAAAGAGTGCAAGAAAGATGATAAGGGGACTGGAGGCTAAAACATATGAAAAATGGTTGCAGGAACTGGGTATGTTTAGTCTAATGAAGAGAAAGATAGCAGTCTTCCAATATCTAAGGGGCTGCCACAAAGAGGAAGGAGTCAGCCTATTCTCTGAAACACCTGAAGGAAGAACAAGAAGCAATAGATGGAAAGTCGTCAAAGAGAGGTCCAATCTAGAACTAAGGAGAATTTTTGTAACATGAGCACAATTATATGGCTTGCCTTCAGAACTTGTGGATGCTCCATCACTGGAGGTTTTTAAGAAGAGATCGGACAGCCATTTGTCTGACATGATATAGGGTGCTTGAGCAAGGGGTTTGGACTAGAAGACCTCCAAGGTCCCTTCCAATTCTGTTATTCTGGAATGTTTATTAATATTAGTTTGACCTGGAGATGAGCCTTTCTCTAGGCTTATTTAGCTAATGATTTTGGAAATGGGTGCTGATGGTTAGAAAGTATTTGCTGAAATGGGCACAGAGGACTTGCAAGATGTGATGGCTTCACACGACATCAGCCTCCTGATTACACAGGGGTAAAAAAGAAGAGTGCTTGGCAGTCATCTGGCAAAAAAAGTAGCATTGCTTTCATACCTCCCCTCTTCCCTTACTAACTCATGTTGCTTCATGCTGTATTACAGATTAGCCATAACTCTGTGGTGCTTGAGTGTACTCAGTGCAAGCCCAGTGTATGGATTTGTATATAAACAGTACCATTAGTCTTCCATTTCAAAAGGGGTAAAAATAAACAGGGTTTGTCTGGCAGAACTCGTGTAGGATTATTCTTTCTTTGCTTTTTAACGGGCCCTTCTCCTGAAATGTCTTATTATGGTGCACAAACATCCTCCTTGTTTTTAGGGTAGGGATTCTACACTAGCTCTCTATCTTTCATGCAGATCAAGTGCTCATTTTTTGGTTTTGGATTCCAGATTTAGGTGGAAAGCATAAACCAGACTTGAGAATCATCTGACTGTGCAGGCAGGCAAAGCAGCAGAGGACAAATGGGACAAAAGTCTCTAGCTTGTGTGGTGCAGCCGGAGAAGGAGAGACATACATGGCCGGATTTATTTATTATTCATATTCTAATTTTTCTCTGCTCGTATTTCTCCAACTGCTGGAAATAAGGGTTTTCTTAACTGACTCCATTATTTCGTGACTTGGGAGCTTGCTCTGTGACATTGACTCTGTCTTTGAGATGGTTAGCACCCTCTAGTGGTTAATGACGTTCCCACAACTTTCCTAGGACTAGGAAACTAGGAGAGAGGGGATTAGTCATTTTCTAGTTTCAATTTAGAAGAGTCATGGTACGTTTTGGACTTCTCTGGGGGGAGAAGGTGATATGGAATCTAGAAAACATGAAGCTCCAAGGGTAACTTGTAAGAAAATATTTCCCATTTTCCCCCAGATTCATTGGATCTTGCTTTAAAAACACTCTTGACCAAGCTTCCTATTTTCTTCAGTGAAGCCCATCCCTGTGTTACTCAGGCAGCAGCTTATCTGCCAAAGTATTCAAGAAAGCATGTATAAGATCTTTTATCTGAATACCATTTTTCCTTGCTATTTTTATCTATTCTACACATGCATAACTTTTACATGCAGAGCAAGCCTCCTAAGACACCTAAATATGGAATTAAAATCACATATGTACTTACAGGAGAAGAGGCATAAAAACCCACATTATTTTGTCAAGGGAATCTACCCCCATAGCATTCTCAGTCCCCTCCAGACTGACATTCTCAAGTGCTTCCCTGAATCCAATACTTTTCACCTTCCCTAAAAATAGTACATTCTTTGTGTGTGTGTGTGTGTGTGTGTGTGTGTGTGTGTGTGTGTGTGATCATAAAATATAGGAATTTAAGTCCTTGGGTTAAATAAATTTAGCAAGCAAAGAATATGGATGGCTTCCTAATTCCATTTATAGTCTTTTGGGTTGTTATGCAACTCAATGGCTAATACTGGTGGGCAGTTCTGAAAACATTTGGAGTGTAAATAAGGATAACTAGTGTGTAATCGAATTAATTAATTAATTGCATGTTCATTATATACATAAAATCTTGTCAGTATCAAAAGTTCTCTTGACCAATTGCAAAGCTTTTAAGCATTTCAGACAACATTGTTCAAAAGCCAATCCTGTGAGAAGAACACATTTTTTCTTCTAAAAAGCTGTACTGATAACTGGGTTTCAAACCAGAAGAATCTGAAGGCACCATTTCAATTCTGAAGAAGTCAACAATTGAGATCCTGGTTTGAGTCATTCTTGGTATTCTGTGTAAAGCCTAATGTGATATGCACCCAGGTCTATAACAAGATACAGTGAAGCAAGCCTTAGTTCATAGGTGGCTGTATATGGTAGAAGAAGTTGTTCCTTTGCCATGCTATGGAAATCTTATAATGCAGTACTGAAATACTCCCACTCATGATTTAGTGATCACATCTGTTAGTGACCACTGGCAAATATGTTGGCAATAAAAAAAGCATTTCTGGCAAATGCACACATTTATGACCACATTTTTTTGTGCCTGCCATCAACACACACTGGAGTGAGAACAATACTGGCATAGCTGTATGGGAGAACTTTATCTAAGTGAGTTGGCAGCAACCAATGATTTTCCCAGTGTAAAGTCATTAGATTGGATTATCTGGGCTAGAACTGCTCTTGAGAGATAATCCAAACACCGTGTTCAATTTTGGGGTACTATAAACTCTGGGAGCTGTATCTAAATTTTGTTCATGATCCAAGGACGGGTGTGTTCCAAGGAGGGGTGTGTTGGTTGTTTTTTTTGCATTTATCTCACTCCTTTGTTACCTGCCAATTCATTAGATCACAGCATTTGCAGTCTTTGTTCTTCCCCTCCCTATTCCTCTCCTTGTGGTCTTGTCCTTTTGGTGATTCTTCTTGAGGCTGAAATCTTTGCTGGGTTGAAGCTCTTCTACCCAGCCATCTGACAGTGGCCTGGCCGAATGACATTCAGGGAACACCCAGCAAGGCTTTTACTTTTTACAGTGTGCCGTTTCTTCCCATGGGTATTTCAGCAGGTAGCATATATCATCACCCATCATTCAAAGACAGTTTTATTCCATGTATAAGTATTAATTAATTAACCCTCACCATGTGCTGCAAGGGCAGCTTTAAGATGCCTATTTCCCCACAAAGGCAGAGAAAGATTAACTGCTTTCCTAAACTGGTCAGTCTATAAAATAATAGATCAGGAAATGGACTGATAGGTTATGAGCCTGCTTACTCTCCTTTTAGTGTTATTTATTCAGAAATGTTACCTATTGTATCAGTTAGGCAAATAAGATTTTTACTCTCTAGACTGCTTGACGTGATTGTTCTTTTAGAGATGTAAAACTGTCCACACAGACAATCAAGAGAATCTATCCATCCATGAATTAAGATTAAAATCGCCCTTTATTTATACTCATCAATTACAACTTTCGCTATCTTTCAACTAAGGCTCTTTAGAAAGAGGTCATTCTTGTCACAAGGAGGGGATTCTGAAAATTTCAGGAAGGATGTGACTAACATCTACTTGACCTACTAAGAGCCTTTGAAATTGTTACTTACGCTATTGCAGGGCCATTTCAGTGCTCATTTTTGTCTATGTGTTGCCTTTGAGTTATTGTTGACTTCTGGCAACTGCCTTGAAAAGTCCCTGTAATATTCTTGGCAAGATTTCATAAGCCATTGCTTGCTTCCTAGGATTGAGAGATAGGGACTTGTCCAAGGTCACCCAGCTGGCTTTGTACCTAAGGTGGGACTAGAACCCATGTTTTCCTGCTTTCTAGCCCAATGCCTTAAACACTACACCAGGCTGTCTCTTCTCAGTACTCACTCAGGAAATACTTACATTACCAAACTATCTGGGAAATCCAAATTGAAACAAATAAATGTCATTTAATACTAGTCAGTGACTATAATAAATATACTTAATATTTAACTGCCGTTTTTAAAGAATAGCTTATCTTTTCTTGTAACTTGCTTGCTGTGTCCTTGAAATGATGAAATGCCAATGTGTGTTTATGTGCAGACTAAACCATAATGCTGCAACTCTCTGATTTAACTGAATGAACTGCCATAGTTCATCCAGTTTTCTGCCATAAAGCATTCTACACCTGGAGGGGAAATTTAAAAAGCTTTCTTTCTCAGAGATATCTTGTGGGATTTCCGACTGAAAGGGGCACCTGAAAAAAAGATTTCCACTGATCATCTTAGGGCATGGTGTTAAGTTGACAAGAGTAGAGACATATTTTGAGATACCAAGCAAACTCGTTCTGGCTGTTAGGCAGAATGAAATCTACTGTGCACCATGGGAAACCAGCAAAATCTAAGATATATGCTTACTGCCACTAAGAGGGAAAAATGTTTCTGGATTGTTTGCCTAATATATGTAAATGATTTGACTGATTTTAGGAATTAGGCATCTGGATTGAGGTGGCAGTGAACCCATTTACTGCTCTGATTCAAATAGCAAAATGTCTTGTGCCGACACAGGACTACAGCTCAGAAGCTAGAACAGGAATGTAACATAATCTGTTGTCCTGGGTGCTTGAATGTTAATCTGAGAAGAGGTGTCCTTCCTCTTCTAGAACCCTTTGCAAAATTGTGCTTTATCTCTTTTGCAACAGAGTCCTGAAATGACATTTGTTAGATGTTCAACGTCAGTATAGGATCTAAAGAGCTTATAGCATGAAAGTGTCTGTCAACACTGCCCAGTTTCCACAAATACAAAATATATTCATGAGGCAATGCCTTGATGTTGTGAAGATGATTACTTGTAAATGTGCTTTTGACCATACCTGAAAATGAATGCCTTTTTGTCACTCTTCTTTTTAACAACTTTTTGTTTTTCAGTGTATTGTTGTGAAAACACTTTTGGGGCTGACCAAAGTGTGCCTTGTTTTTTATATACTGTAAATAACTACATATCTTCAGATATAAGCACTTTTGACAAAGCCTGCCCCCAGCTGGTGCCCTCCACATGCAGTGAGGCTGCAACTAGTACAATCCTCACCCAGCATTCTGGGATGAGTGACTTCCATTGATTTGAAGAGTGCCAAATGCACGGGCACTGGCTCTGAACATTTCATATACATGAACACAAACAGGAATGGACATTACACAGGATCCAATTGGAACTGTGATATTAAACATTACGCTAAATACAATAATTCAGTTTTAGGTGTTCTGATTTGGTGAAGGATTAGACTAAATGAACTATGAGGCATCACCAGCTCTATGATTCTAAATATGATGAAATTAATGGAGGAGCAAATAAAGGCACCCAGTGACAGAAAACCAGTAGTGCCTGGCTAACAAGGAATAGTGATTAGCCAGATTTTTAATTAATTTGTATTAAATGAGATGTATGGTAACATTTATCTTATCTTACGATGCCATACAAAAGGCTACAGTTCACTAAGAAGCTAGCTCCATAAAAATGAATGGAAATTGCTGCATTCTTGCACAGCACCCATTCATTTAAAAAAGATTGAACAA
This sequence comes from Oxyrhabdium leporinum, assembly GCA_032468155.1. Classification (NCBI taxonomy): domain Eukaryota; kingdom Metazoa; phylum Chordata; class Lepidosauria; order Squamata; family Cyclocoridae; genus Oxyrhabdium; species Oxyrhabdium leporinum. Next base: position 183,837 of record JANHFL010005260.1, read on the forward strand.
AAAATCTGAATAAATTGTTCCCAAGGTAGTCTAAGCACTGAAACAGAACAAAAACAAAAACATGTACTTGAAAAAAAAAGAATGGAGATGTGACATGCACAATGGAATTCATTGGTGGCAAATGACAAGTTATGATTTTGATAATACTGTTGGATTATACTGCTACCTCCTCCCTTTACTCAGCTAGCTGTGTAACTATATTTTATATTATACCGGTATATTTTATATAGTACTGCTATTGTGGAAAAAACTGGTAGCAGAGTGTCATGTCCACCATGTCCACAATACCCTCTCAGAATGAGATGTAGTCTGTAGCAAAGAGATCTTTGAAGGAACGGCATCAATTACTTTTGGGCAGTAAAAGTGATGGTGGATCTCCATGGTAGGTGAATGGACATAATAGCAAATCAACAGCTGGCCACATAGCAGGAGAGTACGCAAATAAGTAATAACAGGATGGGGTCCTAGGTGTACTTGATTGGATGTGTAACATGTTGCCTAACAGATCTGGAATGGCTCACTGTTACTTATGAAGGGTCAGCTCTGTAAATTCTAAATTACCAACTTTGGAAAACTAATGACATTATAATTGTAAATGATCACCTCCCTGTCCTGCAGTGGCTTAAAAAATGTTAGAAATCAACTAAGGCAGGGGCATAAATCTAGCTATCTGATGAAGAAACAAAATCCCAGAAGATCTGTGTCCAAATTCCAGCTTTTTCAGATAAAGGCTTAGGCAGATGCTGAATGCTGCGTAGTACCAGTTTGCTATTCATTAAAAAAGCAGTATCTGCCACTTTTGAAAAAGTTATTCTAAAAACAAGATTATTAAAATGTAATATAATACCTCTGACTAGAAATTAACTCCTGTTGATCATGGATTCATATGTTTTGAGAGGTTTTTGTTTGTTTGTTTTTGCCACAATTTGGAAGTCTTTGATATTACTTTCTTCTACAATTTCTCTTTATACTTCTCAGTCCAGCATCCAACTCTGGAAGTTTCTAGTGATCCCCATCAGACATACTAGCCCACTCTAACTCGACTTTGCCTTTTTGAGATCGATTAAAGTTGGCTAGTGTCATTGAGAGATAATGAAGCATATACATCTGTAAAAGGAAAAACTGAAGGAATTGGGTTTGTTTAGCTTTGAGACAAGATGATTGAAGGGTGAGATGATAGCACTTTTCAAGTAGCTGAAGTGGTCTTAGACGGAAGAGTGTCAGGACTTGTTTTCAATTATCTTAGGTAGAATGGTGTTAAGTCATAGGAAATGCAGAGTCCCCCAAAATATAATGAAAAACTTCCTAGTGTATCCGTAGTTTAGCAGCAGACCCAAATACCAAACAATATGGTGAGTTTCCCTTCATTAATTGTACATAATAGAGGCTGGACAGCTATCAGTAAAGGGCTCTTTAGCTTGGATTTTTGCACTATTTAACTGTATGTTTCTAACAATATGATATATCTATATGTAATAAAATATGAAGTCTCTGCCCTCATTTGTGTTATATTTTGGTGGTGCTTACATGGATCAAGTCCCAATTTCTTCTAACTTTGTAATATACAGAATAGCTTTCATTCATTCATTTATTCAATTTATATACCGCCCCTATTCCGCAGACTCGGGGCGGTTCACAGCAAGTATAAAAAC
>JANHFL010005260.1:198617-233368 GCA_032468155.1 Oxyrhabdium leporinum
GTGTGTGTGTGTGTGTGTGTGTGAGAGAGAGAGAGAGAGAGAGAGAGAGAGAGAGAGAGAGAGAGAGAGAGAGAGTTTTATACGCGCGCCCAAACTTTTTCCTCTCTTCTGCAACGCGAAGGGATGGCTCTCCCCGATCTCCTAAACGTGCAGGCGACACCGCGCGTGTATTATTACTTTGCTCCGTCCAGAAATGCCAGAAGAATGCAATTTCTCTTATATAGAATAGGGTCCCCTATACTGTAAGGTATAGCGCCTAGGGGGAGAAATAAAGGAAATAGAATAACGAAAGCGAGCGAGCGAGCGAGCGAGAGAAAGAAGATTTGCGAAGCAGTTTGCTCAACGCGCGCTCCACTTTCTTTCTTTCTGGAGCGTGCAAATTGATTAAAGCGGCCTGATCGCTTTCTCTGCTTTCAAAAAGCTGAGCTTTTTGTTTTCTTGTAAAAACTTAGTATACTTTTAGTTGTTGTTTTCAAGTAAAGGTGTGTATATTATTTGAAGTTCTCCAGACCTTTCGTGCCTAAATAGAGCATCCTGGGCAGAGGCGGTTGGAGTTAAGCAAGTAATCCAAGCTGGAACTGATGCCAGTTTGACACTTGGCCGGTGGCTTCTCCCACCGTGTGGTGGGCGAAGGAGCGCCGCCGCTCTTGCGGGAGGTTGTTGACTAAAGTCTTGAGTTTTATGCTGAACTTTGGAAAGCGGGTTGAGTTCACTTGTTATCCCGGTCTGCTCTTGTTGGTCTGATTCTTTCTCATGCCTGCTTCTTCTCTTTAAACAAATGAGTTCCTAAGCCATTCCCCCTTTGTGCCTTCATCTGAGAAAACCTGAAAGGTAAACAATTTAAAAACACCAGAGTTATCAGCCAGGCGGATTAATATGGCATAATTTCAATAGCTACACCTTAGTAGTGGTTAAGGAAAACCACAGTTTCATTCAAAGTAATTAGCATTTTTTCTTGTTTTCTTTTGACACCTCTCTTTTCCTGAGTGCTCCTATGGGGTTTTTTTTTGTATGTTCCTTGTATTTTAGTGTTCATTCCATTTGTTTGCCAGTTAAATGTTCAGGTTTTTATTTTCATGAATGTTTTGGTGAGTGCCAATTACCTTCCTGAATAAAAGTATTTTTAAATCTTTGCTTACATTTTATGAATGGTGGCTTAATGTAAGAATGTATTTGATACTTTTAATATTGTTAGAAATATTAACCAGAATAGAAACTAGAAAAAAGTGAAGCATGCTTGCCTTTAAAAAGATGTTTACTATTTATAGCCAGTGACATTGTGTTTTTCCTTTAAACATTTTGTTTGTACCCATCCTGTTAAAGGCAAGTAGATAACAGTTCAAGAAAATAAAAAGTCCTTACCTGATTCTTCTTAATGACTTTGTACACTGAGAGGATTACAGTAATATAAATTAGCCAACAGTGTTGAGTTTTAGTTTGCAATTAAAAAGGAAAGGAAACAAAACTGGATCTGATCCAGAATGAGGAGTGTATTATTCCATCTATGAAATAATGGCCTTTGCAGTTTTAAAAGAGAAAGAAGTGCTATTAAATAAGACTCAGAGGTGTTAATCTTTAAGGTGATTTTGAAATGCAAAATGGTAACAGAGAGTATACATTTCTAAAATTCCCTTTCTGGATCTGATTTCAACTTTCGTTGACATGCTTATGCAGTCTAGAAGACTATAACTATAGTTATGTGAATAATAATTCCTCTGATGTTGCAACTATGCAATATTGGTACAAGATCATTTTTCTCTCTGCACATATGCGTCATCTGTCAAGAGAAACCTCTATAATGAATGTGGGCCACTTATCAGTTACACAATTATTATAAAGTTGCTCCTTCAATTTTCTTCAATAGTTGTTATTTTTATACATAAACACTGTATGTTTAATTATAGTAGCAATTGTAAAGTTAAAAAGGATATGTCTTTTTCTTTTGCATTATTAAAAATGGGCATGGCACAGTATAACTAAAAACTCTCTTTTTGGTTTATTTGGTTTTCCACTAGTGAGGTGTGTGTGTGTGTGTGTGTATGAATAAATGTCAGTCAGTCCTTAGCTCATTAAGATGCTGGAAATGAAAGGCAACATTCTATACATTGCTGAATTCTGATTCTGTTTTGTCCCTAATCAGGAGGTGATTTAGTTCTGAAAATCAGCTTTTGTTTAGGCTTAGGTTATTGATGCTTACATTTTACTCTTTTAGTTTAAGGAAGACCTTTCCCCACCTGTTTGGATGTATTATGTTATAGGAATGTTTTAAGTAACTGAAGAAGACCATGCACAATCACCTTCTCAGTATAAGTTCACAAAGTACAAGATTTTACCCTTAAGGAATGTAACATTAGGCATATCTATGCCCTTTCATTAATTTGACCTTTATATACACATCGTGGATTATTTTCTGTAATTTTTAAAACATAGCATAGAAAAGTTCTTTTTTAAAATTTTAATAAGGAAAATAAAGTAGAAACCAAAACCTTTGACCAAAATAGGATTAATAAGTAAGGATACTAAATAAATGAGCCTCCAATTTGTCTTACAGGTCAAAAAAGATGTAGTGCGTGAAATTAGTTCAATTGCAATGATAGTGCTTCCCTGCAGTACAGTAATTATGTAATATATGAATTCTGCATAGGGGTGTGTGTCTGTGTATATATGTCTGTTACCCAGGTGCATGATGAATATATGATTGAATATTATGCTGCCTATGGTCATGCACATACTATTCCTTAAAGTGAAATTTCCCAGTTTTTATTTACTTTGTCATTAAGTTCCAGTTCTAGCTAAGAGGGAGTTTCTGTAGTTCTAAGATAATGTCTGCCGGCAAATAGATTAAATAAAGGTGACTACTTTGGTATACAAAAGTATCACCAAACATGCATGTTGAAGATTCTGTTGGTAGGGTTAAAAGAAGCCACATTAATGTTAGCCTCATCAGTATGTCATCAGTATGAAAAATAAAACATGAAAAATAACTGCAGCTGTGAAATTTAGAAATGTGATCAGATGGGACTATTTGATTCTGCTCAGTAGAGAAAGGAGATTCATTATTAATGTTTTTTGCTTTTTGTTGATCATTGTGGTTTCTGAAGGATTATGGTAGGATCATACTTTTGTGGTAAGAAGAAATCCAAGTCAGAAAGGTTGGATGAATGCTTGTGTTCTAGGTCTTTCTGGAAATCTAGGACAACAGAAATATTTTTTTTTCAGTTCTGTGATTCGAAAAGAAAATTTACACAGAGTCATTAATAACCCTGTAAGTAGTCTGGATGTTTTTGGACCACTATAGTAGGCAATAGCTGCTGTCTCTGTTGACATAATAGTTCAGGAAGAAATTCTAATGTAAAGAAGTGAGTTGGTTAATTTCCCTGAAATGAATTCTTGTTGTGTATATAGCCCAGAACATTAAAAGAAAATTTGAACCTGGTATTTGGTTTCCATTTTTCCCATATCAATTACTTAAAATAATAACATGCCTTATTATTAACATTTTAGGCAAAACAATGACCTGACAAGAATTTTTTCATTATATTGATGGAAAGGAATCACTGGTTATCGCATTTAGCCTGAGAGAAGAACATTTTACATCAAAGAAAACAGCTGGAATAGAAATTTTACAGCAGATTGGATAGTTTTTCCTAAAACAATGTTTGTTGTTTGAAATCATTTGCCTTGAATTTTCTGCTTCCTTTCCATTATTTTCTATTCTGACTTACTTTTCTTTTTCTTTTCAAGTTTTGATAATATATTTGACCAAACAGAATTTCCCCATTCTTAAATGCCACACTGAAGCTTTTCATTAAGTGCTGAAATCTTGGTAACAACTTTGTTTTGGATAGAGTTACTTTTAATAAACGCTGAAGGAGAAATATAACTTACATTTGTTTACTGTTTAATGTTTTGTTTTACGTAGAAAAAAAGTTCCATTGTTTTAAGGCATTTACTCTCTGGTAGAGTTTTTAGAACTGGAATCCGAATTCATGAATGCACCAATGACTGATCTCTTCTAAAAATATCTCCACCTTGCAAAGTGTTTACACAGAGAAAGAAAGAAATGAAGCCGAATAAGCCAGATACACTTATGATTCTGCCACTCTGTATTACAGCTAATACTCTAGAGGGGAAAGAAGTGCTTAGGGCAAGAGTATTATAAGTGTAGTATTAGGGTACTCTACGGATACTTAGATGCTCCATCAGCTTGCTGTAAAGAAGCTGCAGTCCTTTACTAAGGTGCAATCGCATAGATTTCATTGGATCATACTGCTGAGTAAACGGGTTTCAGGTGACACTGAGATTATTTTTCTATGTCAACTGCAAAACAAGTATTTTTTTAAGTTTTAAAAATATTCCTGTATTTTTGTATCTTTAGGAAAATAGTTCAACATTTATAAAGTAGCAGTTGTATAGTGCAGTCATTCCTAGTTCTTAGTGTATATAATATTCATGACTTTCCTGGCTGCTGACTTAGGGGTATCTCAACAGCAGATGCTGGTGGTAATTAACTTTTGCAGGTCATCAGCAAAGAAATCCAGATGTATTTCTATTTCTTTGGGCAGGTGTGTTTGGAATTTGTAATACTTCAGCTTTCAGAATGAAATAGTAAATACTCCAGCTGACTGGCAGATATTTTTGTTCGATGGTGTTAAAGGTATCATTGTAGGATGTAAGCTGTTCCAAGTAAAGCTGCCTTTTGCAACTGACTGGTGGTGATTTTGTCAATGCTGATGACGTTCAGATTATTATTATTATTATTATTGGTGTGTACAAGTGAGTGTTGACACCTGGTGACTTCCTGGACTTGTCTTGCCTTAACTCCTACTCTGTCCTTTGATTCTTTGAGCACTTGGGTTGCCCATAAAGTGGCCCTTCTATGTAAGTGCCCATTACTTGTCAATCAAGAAGCACTTGAGAACTCTGCTGCTTGAGCTTACTTTCTATTAGGAAAGTATGCCCGCTTGAACACATTGTAGAAATGGTATATTTGCCCTGTTTGTAATTGCAAATGTAATTACAAACAAGTTCTTGCAGATTAAGGCAACTTTTAGTGCACATAACTTAACCTTATGTTAGCCAAAGAAGAGTAGTATGTGCCTTTTAATCCATGCCAGATATGCATTTTTTCTTGGTTTGGGTGCTGTTTCTGGATGTCATTTGAATGGAACTGGTGATGTTCTTTTTCTGAGCTTTGGATACTGTTCAAAACAATATGCAGGAAGACTGCACTAATGTATATTGGCTTGCTGGTGCCCATGAACAGTTCAGACATTCAACCTTGCCATTCATTATCTTGAGTTTCACAGGGACAAGTTGCAAAAAAGCAGTTTCTATTGTCATGTAACTTATGCCAATTTTGTTCTGCATTTTTCTTCTTGCATTCTTCGTGTCTACTGTATTCACCTTAGTGTCCTTTTCTCCTGCCCCCTAAAAAGGAAAAATCTCCATGTTTAGATTTCAAAGTAATATCTCCCAATATTTCAAGCTAGTCCTCATTTTATCAGAATATTCTTGAATATTTTGTTAACAGTATGTAACATGTAATCCATAATTGGCAAACTTTGACTGTATATTCAGAGGGTATTTGCCTTCTCATGCAAATTTTAGCATGCTAGAGATTCTGTTTTACCCCTTTTGTGTTCAGTAACATGCCATGACCAAGCTATTCTTGTTTTGTTTTTTAGTGTGGAAGGGAATGGATTGAGAATAGACAGAGGCGGCGTATCTTGTCCGATTCTGCACTGCTGGTGAGGTGCTGATTTTTAGGGTATTTCCATACCATTATATCCTGTTTCTGGGGTAGGAAAGGGAAATATTGTAGACAGACTACTGAAATTTGGAATGAAGTGTGATATTTCATTCTATGTGATTCTAAGTAATAGTTAGAATGGTTATCAGGCAGGCTAAAATTATCTTTTTAGGCTAAAATTATCTTTTTAGCGTCTTCCTTGTATATTAACTTAACAAATTGTTTATGTTATAATCCATGTGTGATAATCTCTTCTGCAAACATACTTGTGTGTTGTGCATTTCTTTATATGCAGCCAATCAGGCAGGCAGATGGACAGTCAGACACATCTACATATAAACTAGTTTTCCATTATTATATTTTAAAGATAACTTATGTGTAATAGCCTTTATGAACAGCTCCAAAAAGCAAATTTTGTTCTATTTTCTTGAGAACAGAATAATAAGAATGGTTTTACAAAAAGCTTTACTTTTTCAATGGAAAAATTGCTGATTTCCTCTTTAAAATACAGAGAGAATGGAATATTATTGTCATCACTTATGTTGATCTGCAAAATAATTATCTTTAAATTCATTGTGTTTGTCCCATGTACATATCACAATCATATACAAATCGTTCTTCCAATGATATTTGTACCATTTTTTTAAGTCTGGAAAATTTAAATGTCTATGAAAATAGTTTACAGGAGAAAGTCTTTAAACAGATAGTTTTATTTTGTCCCAAATCTGTAAAAGTTATCTTGTGATGCAGTTTCTCATAAATTTGTTATAAGACTATTAAATAATTGGATATTTATTTCTGACAAAAAGTTAATTCTAAGAATATTTTTCATTCTTCTATGATAGGTATTAAATTATTTGGAGAATATAGTCTTGAGAAAATTTGCTGAACTTCTTTGATTTTGATTTCATTCAACATCTCAAGTGCTCCTATTTTTATGTAATATGACCTTTTCATTTTAGTAAATTTGGCGATATGTGAGAACAATCCAGATTCATTATGGGGCAATATATTCTGGAGCTGCAATTAAAGCAAAACCTAAAACCTTAATGTCAAACATTAGTAATCAACTGGGCATGTAGGTATCATAAGAGAAGAACATGTAATTCCTTAGTTTAGAAAGTGGTGACAGTTAAGGCCATATTGCGTGCAATGCAGTCTAAATTGAGAGCAATAGACAGACGCTATTGGAGATATGAAACATTACTTTCTAATTAAAAAAAATGATAATCCATTGTCTTGGCTTCCCTTACATTTTTCATAAAGTGTACAGTAGCTGCCCTTTGATGCAATATCATCAGGAGTATATAGAAATAAATGTTTTTGAGAATATTAAAAATGGAGTCAGATATAATCGCATATTCATATATTTCTATAAGCAAAAGACTTTTGTAGATTGGGCTGGTTTAAAAATGTTGCACAAAATAAAATAAACATGGTGCCTGCCTTCTCATATAAGTGAATAAAATGAATAAATGAATAAAAGCAAAAATCATTTTGAAAAATCTTATTTTTCATTATGAGTTATACATTATGAGTTTCTGTGTTATGTTTCCATACAAAAGCTTATGAGATTCACTGTCTGTGCATGTTACTGCGACCTGTATATGTTTTAATTAATATAAATAGCATATCTAGCTATGCATTTCCTTACAGCTAGCATGACAGTAAGTATCGGTACCACTATGCTGGTATCTTTAAATAAATTGAGTTGTAAGGAATAAAACTTAATCTCTCTTTCTGAGCCAAGTTTTGATACAATATAAAGTCACCTGTATAAAAAATAAATTATAGATTTTTAAAAGATGTAAATAGAGGATATTACATTTTTTGGGATGGAACTGAATTATTGGAAATAAATACAGAAAGCGAGAAGTACTACATTATAGAAAAATCCAAGAGATTGTTCCTTAGTTAAATGATAAGAAAATGTGATTACATTGTCATCTATTTAGTAACATTACGAAGCATGATTGGTTAAAGGCAGGAATTTTGTTGCAATATTTTAAGGTGTTGCAATATTTGAATCCCCTAGAAGGGGATTGTTGTGGAGGATGAGTTCTTTATATTTCTGTTCAGTATGTCACGTAACATTTATCTTTTTAACTTTTAAAAATACAGTTAAAATGTAATAGTGGTTCCTTGCTGAATTCTTAACCATCAACTTCATCCTAGTATTGCAGGACGTATTGTACTGAATAAAGTAGATCCATGTTCTTATTTTAATGAAATCTTTCCAAGAGAAACAATATATTGTTTAAGGGAAACACTGCAGTGGCCCTAATAGTGTTTTGTTCTCTGAAGTTTTGTTGATAAATATGCTTGAGAAATACATTTGGCTAATACATGTGCCCAAACAACTTTATATTGTATTTTCATTTTTATTTTATTTTTCATTGTGGAATTTAGGGAAGACTCTTTAAATGTTGATTAAAAATGAAAACAAAAATCAGGTTTAAATTGTCAGGTTCTTTTCTTAAATTTGTACAAAATTAGAGTGTCAGTTTCCCTATTGTTACTTGATAAGGGTTGTTGAGTAAAAATGGGAAAACAAAAATTAATTCATGACTAATAAAGCCTTGGTGAGTTTAAAGGGGATTAAAAGATATCTTTTTGCCCAGAATAAATTATACGGTATATCTTAATGCTAGTGTGGTTGAACTATTGGACATTGCATTGGATCTCGCTGCTTTATCTTATAACGGATATATACAGCACATTTGTAATTGCCATGCTTTAACATGGCTAATATTGGATGGATTAAGACATCACAAGAGTTAGTGCTTGATACAGGTCATCAAGCTAGGGTAATTCAGTTCATTTGAAAGTGATTTGAATGATAAGCAGGTTTAAATAAGGAATAGGGTTTGCTACTATTAAGAAAATTTCACTGTGATTTTGATTGTCACTTATAACTGAAATCTGTTTGAAGATCTGGGTGTTCCCACAGTATATTCATTTGCTTCTACTATTACATGGTGTAGACACTGCTGTTTTCTACAGTCTTCATCCATGTTCCCTGATCGTAGTTCAGAGAGAAGGAAAGGCAGAAGGAGCTTAAAAGTATTTGTGTGGACATGCACGTGCAAAAATGTACTCAAAATACTGGAGCAGTGTCTCCTGAGTTTTGTGTCTTGTTTAACCAAAGTTTCAGTAGTAGCATGTGGTGGAATCGTAGTAGGATTCATCAGTGTGCAAAATCATCTTTGTTGATTCTTTTGTTCTATCTCAGGAAAAAAGTGATGAACTTGTTGCTTTGATTCCTTCCAAATGGCAAGGACTTACAATGCATTAAAATCAAAACATGACCACTGAATTTTTACAAAAGTTCTAAAACTGATTCGGAACCTTTGTAGATTTTTGTGACAGACCAAGAATAGCATTTTTCTTCTGAAAGATCTGATGCAAAAAGGCAGGGTAGCACCCACAGTAATTCCTTATAAATAATACTAATATAGGTAGAAGCCACAACATATTCTTTATAAAAGCAATAATAATTTAAGAATTATTTTTTCCCTATTGATTTAAGAATGCCACCTGATTAAACTATCTTAATTGACTAATTCAGTGATTCACCAATCAACTGATAATACTTAAAATGTCAAAGAATACAGCTATTTTTTTCAGCTTTTAGATGCTTTTAGATGGTACATGCATATCACAAAATAAGTATTCCACACATCTTCTGTATGTACATAAGAAAAGTGGTAGAAAGGAATGTTTTGTTGGTATTTTCTAGTTAATTTTATAATTACTAGTATTAAAAATGATGAAGTATTTTTTTCCAATTATTTGATGGTGCTATATTAATCAGGTTAAAGGGGTTTGGGGTTCCTTTGGATACTTAGATCACCAAATATTTCAATCCTAATTATTTTGTGGCTATTACATAGCATATTTTACTGAAAATGACACATTTCTACCTGTTAATCTCCTTTATTGCTGTTCTTTTCTTGTTGTTTAACCTGTATTGAATTTGACTTTCTTAGCTACTTATCCCTGGGCCTGTCCTGTTTGTTCTTTAAAGTTCTTTATACATAGAAATAGTATCTATATAGTTTATTGTTTACATTTATATTTACATTATAATGACCTATTTATTATGCCTTATTTATCTTTGGAAAAGAAAAACCTGGTTTTCTGTAGATGCTTTCAAACTTCAGCCATTTTTATAAGTGGCATTACAAGAATGTTTGTTCATGTGGAGTATTATTATTTGCTTATGTGGCTAGTGTACAGCAGAAGGTGAAGAGAAATTCCATTCATAATGCAAAAGAGAAAACCAACAACTATTTCATTCCTGTATATTCCTACATATTCTGAGGTAAGTAAGAATGTAGCCGAGCACTTTCCTGGATGCAAATCCATTGAACACAGACATATTCTTGACATACTGTATTTATAAATACACAAGCACCTAATTTGTCCTGCAAATCATATATTCATATAGCCTGGCTCCTGGAAATATTTTGAATACATCTTTTAAGAAAGATGAAAATTCTAAATCCATTGTGACAGTTATGTAAAGTTGTTTCCCCCAAAGCCTAGTCAGAAAGGTATATTCAGGGACCCGTTTAATACAAACTTGTTTCTTTTATTAGAGCAGTTGGGACAAAGGGCTTTGTTTTGCAGGTACAAAGTAGTTCAGCTTAACATACTTAGAAACCTCCTCTGAATTGCTCTGATTGCTTTTGGGGTCCCTATACTATAATAGCCATTAGATGTGAATACAGAAGAACACGGCAGCCCCCTGCAGGATTTATCTAACACTGTGCAGCACACAGTTTTCAACAGAGCAAAGAGACACTGTTGCTATGAATTGCCCTGAAGGGTCAGTTATGTCATTTTTGTGCAGATATGATCCAGAATTGTAATGAAATTACACTGTGGTTTTGAAAGGTAAAATAATGTTTTCCTCTGATGTATTTGTTGAATTTTTTTTCTCTGGCCTAGATCTCTAATGTTTGAATGAAGCTTACCAAATAGATTGTCAAAGTGGCTTTCTTTTAGTAAGGTGGGATTCTGCCCTGCAAGATATTGGTGCAATCTCATTTTGCATGTTATTAATAGACATTTTAAGCCACTGAACTAATTATTGCCACTTTGTTGGTTGCCCAAGATAGGCTGTTGTTATCCTTGGTACATGAGTCTGACAAGATAAGTAAAGTGCTTGTAAGCTATCTAACTCATTGTAAAAATATTAGTAATAAAATGCAGTTCTTTTCCCATTCAAACAGAGAATGTATTTGTGAGCTGAATATTCTACAAGTATTTCTTTCTACAATTAATAACATGACCATTTCTTCCTCTGTCATAATTTACTTTCTTCATATTTTCATTAAAATGCTAAAGTTTGCTCTTAACATGTTTATAATTTAATCTTAATGTAATTGATTCACTGTTAATGTTGACATATGGTCAAGGAAAACAATAACTTTTAGCAGGCTCAAAATTTCAAGGGTTTTAGAGAGTTTTCAGTATGCATTAAATATTAGCGTCATATGACAACTTTTCTATAATTATTGCATGATAAAATCCTTCTGACAGACATTAGATCCAACAATTCAGCATTCCTTTCTTGTATTACTTATAAAATGCTTAAGAGCGGGCAGCTACCTATGTAAAATGGTTAGCATTAGAGCAGAAATAATTTTGTTTTTTACACTGGACATAAGAACACATTTTTGCTTTATGAATGATTCTTAAATTTTCAAAAACAATCTTGTAGAATATGAATATGTACTATTTTTAGCCATATTTTTGAAATGCCTAACATCACTAACGAATTTTAAAAGGATCAACTCTAATTTTTAAAATTGTCCTGTTAGGTTATTATTTTTTTAAAAAACCGCTAGAAAGTTTATTTCTGTGTATCGTTGCTTATTAAATTATCATTGTGGTTATTTTATAAAGTTACTGTTTCTGAAAATTGTCTTTTCTTTTGAAAAAAATATTTTAAAACAGGCAGCTAAGATGAAAATAGAGAAAGCTGCTGTTTTAAAAAAATACTTTCTGGATTCTAAGTGTAAGTCTAAAGAGTATCTTTGTCTTCAGATAAACAGAGGGGACCTTTCCATCTAAATACCTTTGAATTTTTTTACATTTGTAATAATTATTTCTTTTAAGACACAAGTGAGGGAAATCTCATAAACTGAGCTAGATTTTCTTATATATTTTGAGTTATTTAATGGCAAGTCTGAATGGTTTTCCACAAATTTATCTATGTATCATAAAGCTACCTCAATAACTGCAGGTGATTAAATTATTAAAGGACAATTAAAGGCCACTATTTTAAATGTAGGTGTTTAATTTTACTATTGTTGTACTTGAAGGTACTATTTCTTTGAGTTTGTTTATTTGGCATGGGGACCAATATCAAAACGGGGAGTGAGGGAGACACTTATTCTGCTTTTCCTTTCCATCTTTGTGGTAGCTTCTTATTCTTCCAAGTAGCAATGCAGGAACAAAGAACTCCTAGCATACTGACTGTTTCATAAGACTCCGTGTGTATGAGTGAGTGTGAGTGAGGTGAAGCTAAAGGATACATGAAATAAAGCTGAAGACTGTTTATGGATTTAGGGCTGAAAATTGTTGCTCTCTCCTACTCCATGAAAATACCTGTAGCAGGTCTTCCTGGGGAAATATTCTGAGAAACAGAGTGATGTCAGGAACTCAGAGGCTTCACACACTGGAATTTGTTACTATTCCCTTCCCCTGGTTCTGTTTCGTATCTGAGAATCTAGTGATGGTAGAGGCAATACTGAGAAATTACAGCTCTGGGTTCATTGTTCTTCCAGTGTATAAAATGATCCCATTAACTCTATGGGGGTAATTTGGAGTGTTATAGAGAAAATTCCAGAATGGCAACTGGGGACTTGTTTTTATTGGTAAATTTATCAGAGAACAGAAGAGGCAAATGAGATAAGAGAGGAAATGATGCATGAACTCACTGAAATTGCATAAATTTAAAACATAAAGATCTCTACAACTAAGGGCTCAAATGTAGACGTATACAACAGGCATAAAGCAAGAGGAAATCCAAATCCAAGGTAATTTATTATAGATTCAAGAGAGATCTTTATTGTACACATGCACAAAAATGGGAAACATAACTGAGATGTTAAAAAACAGGAATCAAGCTCAGAATAATCTAGACAGAATTACTGATAGAAGCAAAATATTGTTTTTAAAAAAGAGCAGACATACAAAACCAAGGCCCTTGTTTCGAATGTTTAATATATTTGGAATTCTGGGAAGTATAAACATTTCACAAAAGTATGGATTTGATGGTGATGGGAGAAGCATTTTTCCCTGAAGCGAGCTAAGGAGAATCTGAATTAAAAAATTTAACATCATTTTTTCTTAAACTCGGGAATTTTTTGTTCCACCGTCACAGGAATGAAATTGGTGGGATTCAAAGGTAAGTAATTTGGCAAGCAAACCAACATCATGGGTAGAATCTGAGCTCTCGTGCCAACAAATATATTTGTCCCCATAAACTTAACTTAATTTTTTTAAAAAAATACTTGATGCTTGAACACCTTTAAAACTTGAAATAAAAAGGGAAGGGAAGTTTCATGAAATTTTGTGCTCAGAATGGTTTAGAGCAAAATATTTTGCACACCCTATTGATTCACGAAATGCAAACAGTTGGTGCCAAGAGAAACAGAAAAAAATTCAGAAAAAATAGTCATCTTTAACAGTGAACAATAAGTATTCCTCCCCAGTCTAATAAATAAGCACCCATGCTTAAAATTCAAATAAAAAGCAGTGAGGAACAAAACAAAGAAAATGTGATGCCTGTTAAAAGGTCAGATTGGCTGATACATTGAGAAAGGCATCAACTATTATGGACTAGAGTTTGCATCATAAGATGAATGGCATATTGCAAGTTGGCAGGAATATATATTAGGGTTGTACAGAAATGCAGATTCAAAGAGCAGAATGTGATTAGGGGCACAATTTGGCATGCATGTAGCACCTGTCGAAGGCGCTATAAACGAAACACGTCTTTTCCCAGAATCGCACACCAGCTGCAAAGGACAGGTGTGCAAGGTCAGGAAATGATATTTCTTGTGCATGCTGAACTACCCTCTACATCCTTTGAGTCTGAATTCCTGCACAGACCTAGGACTACACGTATCAGTGCAGAGAAAACACAAAATAAATTATGAATTCAGGGGGGGGGGGAAGGCAAAAACTATATCATATAACAAATTACATCAGCTCTTTATAAATAGCGTTGAAGCTAACTTCAGTATTTGACCAACCAATTGGATGCACCAGGGAACAACTGCTGCAAACGCTATGCTTTTGGGAGAGTCCATTTGTGGAGTGAGGTGAGGCTATTCTCTGTATCAGCATCAATGTTGTGGAATAGACTTCTCCCCCCACCCCATTGAGTGCATACTGGGAGCCAAGACATAATTGTTTCAGAGAGCATTTCCATGATCTGAATGTTCCCTGTTCCTTGAATGTTCCCTGATCTCCATGTAACATTGTATGTTTCTTTTAATTATCTTTGTAGTTGTTTTAAGGGGATTGTGGGTGTTTTATATAAATTTTATTTGTTTTATGTAAGCTGCCAAGAGTCTCTTTTGATTGTGATGGCATAAACATATGTTTAATGAATAAATAAACAATGCAAACATTCTGAGTTATTAAATTAATTGAAGTACATCAGCGGACAACTATTTTACTTAATATATAGATCTTTCTATGCAGCGTTCCTTTATATCTATTAAGATTTGATAATAAATTTTTAAAGCTCAACTGTCCCTAAATAAGTTATTTGTTACCTTATCTAATTTAAAATGGATACAATATTTTTCTTAACCGCAGCTTTCATAAATGCATTAGTTTTGTTTGAATTTTTGGGTGGAAGCTGATAGATATTAGCATACTTCGTTAAAGCCACTCAGGTTGAGGTATGAATGGACTCTGATGAATCACACCAAGTTGCAGTCACTGTCACATGGGGCGGTTGTCTTTTATCCTTACAGTTTTTTAGGAACAGTTAGTCAATAACTTAGAGCAGGGGCTGGTAAACTTCATAATACACACAAACACACACTAACACAGATACGACTGAAGTAGAAAAGTACTATGCATCGATTGTGCTACTTAGTAAGACATGAAGGACTAGCTGATCCAAATGTTTAGGCAGCTTTCTTGTTCGTCTTACTTTTATAAAAGCTTAGAATTGCCTTATCCAGCATGCAATAGCAAAATATTGGTGTCTGGCAATACAGCTAATACCTTTGTGGGATCAAAAAGGGTTGTTGTTTTTTCAAGAATCACCAAATGGCAGCACTCAGTAAAATGAATAACAATGGAAGTACATTATAGAATACATCAATCTTTTATTTCAGCATAGGAACACTCAGGAACGTAGGTACACTCAATTTCTATAATAAATAGCATTTTCATTGTTAAATTCCTTACCCTTATTTCTTAGAAATGGCATTTCAGCATCAGGACTGCGATAGTTTCCACTTTGTGAGATCTATTTTTTTAAAAATAGAACTCTAAGACTTCCCAATCTGAATCTGATAAAGGATATAAGTAAAATTAAAGTACGGTAGCTCCAAGAATTTTTCTCAAATCTCAAAACTGAAGAGAGCTATGGTTCTTATATACACATATTGATTCTTGATGACCCAAAGCTTTCCTCCTTTCATCAGTATAATTTGGGGACGAAGATTAAAAGGGCAATGTTTTGCTGCTATGGTTCAATGTATTTATTGATTTTAAAGATTTATGTTGCCACCCAACATAATCACGAGTCTGTGCAGCATACATCAACCCCAAAACAATATTGCAAATAAAAACCATATAATGTCAAGAAAAAAATCCATAAATCAGGGCAGGCATCAAAACAAAAAAGGTATGCCTCCTAGATCCCATCAGATGGCATTATTTCCATTTGGGTCCAATAAAATATAGAAGACCTCACTTTAAAAAAAAATAATGTAGGGATAGTTGGTTAGTTAGATGCTTAGGAATAAATGTATTGCCAATAGTTAAAGTTATGCACAATTATTTCCAGAAGCTTCTTTAATAATATTTTTCATTTTAGAAGTACATAGATATTTATGTCATTTACATATTATAACTGAAAGCTTATTAAAAACAAATTGCAGTGTCTCTGTGATGAAAATTTGGGTTTTGAAACTCAATTCCTACCAGCATTTTAAGAAAAAATAGATTTTAGAATGAAAGTGACGAAACAATGTTCTGCATGCTGTGCTAGAAATTCCTAGATATTGCGTAAAAGCTAGTTTAAAAAAGCAAGGCGAAGCCTTGAGCATAGATTTATTTTCCATCAGGCAACTTATTTATGAAAAATGAGATCTTAGATGATTTCAGAATGTTTTAGGGCTGATTCAAATATGACACTTTTTGTCCATGGAAACCCTTTCACCATCTTTAGATACACTCTTCTTAGACCATATACTGGCCACTGGCCAATGTAATAGCTTTAAGTGCACTTAACTCACTACTGGATTGTGGCCATGGAGTGTGTCATGATGATTGGCTCGCAGTAACTTCCATGATTGCATGGCAGTATTTCTATATACCATGTCACAATTGCCTGTTTTACACACATCACATTTATATTAAAGGTAAACTTGTAATCTCCCATTAAGAATGTCTTTGATAATTCATTTTTTCTCTGAGATGAAAGGTTCTTTTTCATTTGACATATGATTTTACTCAAGAGAATTCCTCGCCCCACAAATAAACCCAGATACTGCTAACAGGATTTCTAATAGAAAAAGGCAAAACGATTATTGGAATATTGTTTCAACAATTTCTATTAATTTTAAAACCTAAAGTTACAGGAGAACATACTCCAGCCTAGATTCTAAATCAAATAGACCTGATTTTCAGTTCCTGGAATATACACTAATTGGAATGCAGTTATACCTCAGATTGTGTACTTGTCTGAATAAACTAGAGGCGGGGATTATATCATTTTAGCTTCACATTTTCTTCTCCTACGCCATTTCCCTAAAATTTATTTTAAAAATGTATTTCTGCTTCTTTCCACTAGGGATCCATTTTGAAACCTTTTGTCTGTGACACCACAAGTCAATGAATTTTGATTCAAGTTTTCTCTTTGTCCTTGGATTACTCTAAACACAGGGATGAATTTAACTGTGTCTACTTCTTTCATGCTGATAAGGAGCTGCCTACAAATAAGATGATGTGATTCCTTCTCAGGAATCTGCTGTGAAGCCAAAGGTCACACCATCATTGTGGCCAGTGAAAACATTATGTTAAATGAAAAAAATTAAGTGCATTTAAAGCTAGCATTCTTTTGTCTGTATAATTATTGCAAAATTGTACCATAGGAGGAGGTCCAAAAGGATTTTGATTATTCAGAATAGAAGCAAAAATAAACAGCAATAAATAAGTGTTTAAAAATACCTGAAAGAAACAATACGAAAGCCATTTTTCTTTTCATATATCCTTTCTATTGGGCTTTCTAGCTTTCCAGCTTTGCTTTTATTTTATTTTTTAATATTTCATTTATAAAGTACTTCCTCTATTTTACTTGTTTTGCAGATATTTTATCAATGGTTGGAAACTGTTGCCAACACAAGTGGCTTGGCAAAGAAGCAAACTATATGAGTAATTGCCAGCAACAAATTTCAATCATAGATTAGAAAGAAAATGGAAAAAAAATCCTGGAACTAATATATCTTTGGACATTTACAATATTAAACCATTTTCAGGACTGATCGTTCTACAATCAGCTAGCAGTGTACAGTACTGTAAGTTCTCAGCACTTTAGAAAACTTTAGCACTTTGATGATTTAAAAACAATATTAACTAATCAACCAGTTTCAGATGTTACAATTGGAACCACTGAATTTTACTTGATTGATAAATCCAACTAATTGCCACAATTACTCTGATAGGTATTTGGAAATAGCATATTTTCAAGAATTTATGGATTTTTGTAGTTTAAGAAAGTTCAGTTTGCAAGCTCAACCTGATCACCAACCAAACCACTTGTCATACAGGACTTTGAGTGAAGGTTTTCTCCCTCTCCCAAAGTCTATCCTATGCTGATTTGTTCATGTTTCATTTTTCTCTTTGAGGGAGAGAAACGAGATACCAGTAAAGCAAAGGAACATTAGTAGTTTTGCTTTTCTCCATCACAAGAAAATGTCAGGCTGCACAAATCTGGTAGGGATTTTATCCTGCAGAATTATACTAGGTTTGGCCCCATTAGGATCTGTGTAGAGTAACAAGAACATTCTAGAAAACATTCAGGAAGCTAGTCATTTGCTAAAACTCAAACCTACTTTCTGCCCTGAAAATTGCAGTGTTTCCAGTTAGAAAATTGTTAGAAAGTTGTTTTTAGGTCAAGTATCAATACTTGCTTTCTATTATTTTTCTCCACCGAAGTAAAGTTCTTCCTTTTTGTAGAAGATACAAATAAACTAGCAAAAGCACACTCCTGGTGCACAATTATGTTTTTTTTTCTTTGAGAAAGTCTTCAGCTTTTGCTTCTGTCACATATAACTATTGACTGAAAGAAAATAGACATATTGAGAGGAGAGCCTAGAATGAGAATGAGAAGCTAAGACTTTAAAATTTCTTCATTTAAGTAGATAGAATTCATGTGTTTTCCCACAACCCTATCTCCTCAGAAGTGAGCATAAACTTTTAAGGCATAAACATAATACACTCTCCTTCTGTTTTAAATAATAAATCTGTGTAATAAATCTGTGAGGGGAATAGCCCTAAGAGACAACGTCTGGCCCAAAGTCACTTAACCGGCTTCAGAGCCTAACAGAAGTATTATAAATCACAATCTTCTAGTTTCTAGTTTTGCACCTTACCTTTCAAATTCATATGAAAAAATTTCCTGTTTCAGCTGGTATTCCTTGCTTTGGATGATGATGATGCACAAGAACTTTCTCCTGAAGTTTTGAATATGATATAGTTGGAAAGGCATGACATCATTAGTTCCATCTCATTTCAGAATTCTCAGGGATCTAAGCCATGAACCCAGTGATTTTTGATTGTGTGGCATAGCAATTGATGTGGGTAAATTTGAACATTAACTCTTGAAGGAGAAGACCCAAAGTTAGCAGCAGAATCAAGCAAGAACTAAACAGGGTTTTGGACAGATCACTAACTGAAGGTTTTTATTGGCAACAAAGGAAATTGTAGTTTCAGCGAAGCACATATTCTTCTGAGGGTTCATAAAGGTTGGAGTGATTGGAAATACTGATGTTGCACCTATATTGAGCAACTTTTCAGAGTTTTGTGTAAATCAGTAGTTGTTGGTTCTCACATAAGGCATGATGGAAGTTGTACCAGGAATGAAATGGTAAGAAGGAGGACCCATTATGAAGATTAAAGACTTCACATCTAAATTATCTTCTGAACTGGGGAATGGAGTTTGAGATTGAATATGAGGGTAATGAGTGTGACAGGCTGTTACCATGAAGGAAACTGAGAGAAAAGTTTGCAATTTTCAGTCAGAATCCTTAATATATAAATCAATGCAAGTAACCCATTCTTTCTTTAATGCACCAGTTTTCTCAAGAATTTTTCTTCTGAAAAGAAAAACACCTGAGCTCGAAAATGCATGCTAAATAAGCATTGTAGTATAAATGTAAGGTTTTATTGGATGTGCTGATATTTGAATAATAGTATAAAATAATTTAAAGTCTTTTAAATTAGGGCAAATGTTTTGGGGATGTGGTTGAAGGAGAAAAGCATGTATTTGTAGCTACATAATGCAGAGAAGCCAGGAGGCTTGAGTGACATGTTTCGATGTCAGGGGAGGAGTGTGGTGTTTTAAAATGATTTTCCCATGTGTAATGTGTAGGCCAATCTCATTGAAGAAAGGAACAGCAAAGGGCTCTTTCTTTATTACAGTACCTGTTTTATCTCTGCACTCTTTCTGAAGACCTAAGTTTAAAGATCTCAGCTCAATACCATTAGTGTATCTCTGCTGATGGCCCTTTATAAAATTGATTGGAAACTGGGCTTTTGCATGTGTGTGTAGGGGAGCTCTTAATGTGATTTAAGTCCAAGATGGTATCTTTAATTCAGTACATTGTGCCAGCTAACTCACAGACTTTACTGAGAGTCAAGGCCCCTAATTTGGTTTGAGAATACATTAGCAAAACAACCTCAGAAGGCCCCTCTTAGGGTGAGGCATTCCGGAGAGGTGGGGGTGGGAAAAGATGTACTTGATAAACTGTGGAGATTTCAGTCATGATGCTAGGCAAGATGTTCCTGATTATTTGTCAGCTTTGCATAAACAACAAAGAAAAATTTCAAGCAGTTTTAATCATTAGAACCCATAGCCAAATACAGAATCAGCAGTGGGGTTCTGGGTGCAACATTTTCTTTCTTTGTTCTACAATCTTCCTTTTTCTTTTCCAAACTTCGCTGCAAACCTTTACTGAACACCTTTAGTCCCATAGTTTTAGTAGTTCTGTGGATTACTTTGATTTTAATAGCCATCTTAATGACAGACCTGCTGGTAATGAATAAGGAACAGGAAACTCCAACTGTATTACTCATATAGAACACTCATAGGATCACAGTATTATCTGCTTTAGTTTATTGTTGTCATATATTGTTAAATAAGGATATACATTGTAGGCACTTTGTTTTCCTTTTTAAAATGGATGGAAAGTAAAATCCACGGACAGATGCTCAAGTGAAACCAATGGGATTCAGATAGTGAATATAAGTGAACCTTCTATGCAGAAAAAGTGGCATTATGTAGCCAATGGATTTTTGTTGCTCTTGGATGGAGGTACAGAGCCAGAAATTTGATGTTTTAACCAAATGTGGGTTTCTCACTGATTTGTGTAACAATCCTGGATGAGATAACATCGCTACAGGAAATAGGTCACCTTTAAAAATTACTGGAAAAAAAGAAGTAACTTAAACACCATTCCTGAGTGGTGTTTTTCAAAAGTGCCTGTCTTCACCATCAAAATTATTGTCCTGAAATCCATTCTACTTGTTTTTCCTCTACTGTATCTCATAATAAGTTTGCAAAAGTTGGGAAATTGGAAGGGAGGTAGAAGAAAAAAGCCTCCTATTCAGTAACCAGCATGGCAGGCTATAAGCTGCTTAGGCTAATTTTTTCTTTTTTAAAAAATAGTTCTGCCTAGTTAGGGAGAGAAAGAGACAAACACTAGGTCAAGAAATGAGCTAACAGAAGACTAGAAACACATAAACCTCTTCCATCAACCACTCATTTGCCTGCATGGAATTCTTGGTTGCCTTTGGCTATCAAACTGCTTCTTTTTAAAAGCTGTATCATAAATGATAAATGATTCATAACTGGTGACCAACTGCACTCAAAGTGTAGTCCTCAATGGAACTACATTTACATGGAGGGAAGCATGCAGTAGGGTATACCAGGATTCTGTCTTAGGCCCAGTATTCTTCAACATCTTCATAAACAATTTATATGAGAGGACAAAAGAGAAGCTCATCAAATTTGCAGATGACATCAAGCTGGGGGGAATAGCCAACATTTTAGAAGATAACCTTAAGATCCAGAAGAACTTTGACAGATTTGAACATTTGGCCCTATCCAACAAAATGCTATTCAGTGTTGAGTAAAGTAAGATTTTACACTTAGGCAAGAAAAACCAAGCACACAGGTATAGGATAGGTGATGCCTGGTTCAACAGCAGTAACTGTGAAGGCATTTCGGAGCTCTAGTGGACAGCCACTTAAATATGAACCAGCAGGGTGCTGCAGCTGCCCAAAAAATCAATCCAATTCTAGCTGCATCAACAGAGGGATAGTATCAAGATTATGTGAACACTTAGCAAAGTGTTATACTGCTTTCATAAGATGACACTTGGAATACCGCATCCAGTTTTGGCCATCACAATACAAAAAAGATGTTGGGACTCTAGAAAGAATGCAGAGAAGAGAAAAAAAAATTACCTTCCAGGGGGCTGGAAGCTAAAACATGATGAATGATTGCAGGAATGGCGTATGTTTAGTCTATCGAACAGAAGGACTACAAGTGACATGACAACAGTCTTCCGATATCTGAGGGCTGTCACAGAGAAGATGGTCAACATATTCTCCAAAGCACCTGAGAGCAGGACAAGAAGTAATGGATGGAAACGTGTCAAGTAGAGATACAACCTAGAATTAAGGAGAAATTTCCTGTCAGTGAAAACTATTAACAATGAAATGACGTGGCTCCAGAAGTTATGGGTGCTCCATCACTGAAGTCTTTCAAAAGAAATTGGACAGCCATTTGTCCAGAATGGTATAGGTTCTTCTGCTTGAGCAGGGTGTTGGACTAAAAGACCTCTAAGGTCACTTCCAACTCTGTTAATTTGTATTCCTTTATTCTGTAGTTAGACTGATTCAGGTTTCCAAAGAGGCTCCACCTGCTGAAGATGATGGACTGTTTGTCTTGTTTTGAGCTGAATCATAGTTGGAAGATAGATGTTACATACAGAAGACTAATAACTAGGGAATAATACTACATGGTTCTTGAGACTCAGAAACACTGTCAGTAAGAGGAAATGCTATGGAACAGTGGCATATTGGTCTGGCCTGGTATTAAAGATATTTGTGCTTAGGGATGTTGATGGGTCTGAAAAATAGCAGTGAACATGTATTACTGTATCCGGAAGATGCTACCAGTCTGTGCTTAGTGTGTTTTCTTCTTTCCACCTTCCTCATCAAATTGCAGCAGTCAGCAGTTTAACTTCTGTAGATTGCATCAATGAACTTTAGTTCTGCATCTACATCTCTATACAGTCAGTACTGCATTGCAGAGAAATAATCAAATTTTCCTTGATTATTAATAATTAGTCCCTACTGTTATTTTGAGTCTATTGATTAAAATAAACAGTGATCTGACAGGTTATTGCACACCTTATAACCTAACACCTTCATGATTCCAATCTCTTGAATGTTCAAGGAGAGACTGTGCATTGAAGAGAAGTGGAATAGATTCAGTGATGAATAACATTTTGAAGGACATGTATTAGTAGAAAAAAATCTGACTAATTTGTAATAGATTAGTAAGAATTTTTATTCATAGTTGTATAACAATGCTAGCAATGAAATGCCTTGACCCACTTTTAATTATTCTAGTTAAACAATGAGATTGTAGAGTAATAAAGACAGCTCAGTTTATATACAGGATTTATATAGGTCATGTTTGGGTCTAGCATTTGTATCACAACTGAACATATACAAATGCTGAACCTCAGAATTCTGTCTTTTATAAATTGCTGAAAATGATAGGCTTCAAGATTCTATTGAAAAGGTTGATCTCAAAAGCTTGATGCCAATAGCAACCAATAATATAAAAATCTTGTAAATTCTGGAACAAATTTGTTATGACATGAATTTGTTTGGGCTCTTATGAGACTTGTTTCTATCACAATAGGCTAGTATAGTCAACTGTGTGGATGTGTGTGTGCAGTGTATGGATCTGAACTTTTGCAGAATATATTGTTATGACACTGACTGACACTGAAGAGTCATCCAGTAATATGTGTTTCTATAAAGTTAATGGCATGATGCTACTCTTGCATGACTCTCTTCATTCTGCCCAATGGTGCAGTCCTTGCATCTTTTAACCCTACAAATCATGGTTCCTTTAGTCTTATGAGAATTTGCTATAGTAATTATGTTCAGATTTTGTTCCCATATTTATACACAGAATAGTCCTGAAATCTGGTGTTCTAATCTGTGATGCAGGGGTTTATATATGTAAATGTAAATCGGGCTAAATTATAACCCTAGTAAAACTGGCATTGACAGAACTAAATGGTTCATGTTGAATATAGAAAGCTTAAAATCAGAGCATTAATCTTATTGATTCAGTATTGTTACATGGACTGACAATGGCTTTCCTTAGTATTGCCAGTGTTTTCCTTTAATTCTCTGTGGAGATTTTGGAAGCCTCTGTGGAAAGCATTGCAGTGATGGTCTTTTTCTGTATTAGTTCTGGGTCAGAAGTATGAAAATCTATGTCTAAATAATCTTCCTCTAAAGGCTTTTTATATCATTTCAGCCCTAGTAATTGTCACTTATGTCTTCATAACCTTAAATTAGCTTGCTATGACCTTGATAGGCCTTTGCAAGCTTCAACTGCTTAAAATTCAGTGATTCAAGTTCCAGTGCTCCAGTGGCTTCACCAAGTAACCTTTATTGTCTAATCAAAATGAAAGGGGTAAATTTACCTATACATTGTTTCACAACAATCTATTTAAATCAAGCACTTTGCAGATATTGGCAATGGTGACGAGTCAGAACACGAGTGTATAATAAGTTCCAGTGACATCAGATATGTGCCCTACTTTAAAAATAGGGTAGGTTTCATTTTGGGGTGATATCGTTCCCATTTGGCACAAGGACAACAGTAGTGCAAATCATTCACCGAGGCAAGTGCCCTGCTGGTTCTGTTCCTTGAAGCAACCAAGCAGCCCAAACTGTTGAAAGGTTGGCACGGCTGCTTCGAGGCCCTCCTGAAATCTTCCACTGGGACAGGTGATTTGCATTCTGTCAGTGAAGCAAGGCTATTCAGGGTCAGGAATGGTGGGTAAATGTAGCTTTTTTTTTTACTGGTCCTGGCATGAGCAAATGGCAAATCATCAGCCAGAGGACTACCTTTCCCTCCACATGGTGACTTTGAAGAATCTTATTTGCATAACTCCATCTTTTAATTTGCATGCTGAAATTCATGATTCTTTCTTTGTTAAAATATAATAGAATTTTGGAAACTGATATCTAGCAAATACATGAGTGAACCATGATATTTAATAAGTAGGAGAATGGATTTTTTTTTAATGAAATTGAAATAGCATTAGCTATATACCAAATGGCCAATGAAGCTGTGTGCCTAATAATCCTCAGAATCATCTCTACTATTTTACCTGTCTTCAGTGCTTTTATTCATGATCATTGCCAGTTCTCTCCCAAGTTGCTTTTGTGTGTGTGTGTGTGTGTGTGTGTGTGTGTGTATGAAATTCAGATTGTGTGACATATACAGTTTAAAAATTAATTGTTTTAAAAATTGCATATAATATATAATTGTATAGCATATATACAGTATATATGAGCATGTGCTCCTTGTGAGTTATTATCAGAGTGTGTGGCCAAACTCTTGAATTTCTACAATTTCTATGGTATATTCTGTTAGCTTTCTTGTCATTTGTATATAGTTTGAATTACGTGTACATTTTTTTACCCATCTGAACTTGGAACTGAGTTTTCAAATTTTTGTCTATGGTACAGAGTTATAGATAGAAAACCGAAGTGCTGAATCAATGGGCTGCAGATGAGATCAAACCACTACCTGCCTGAAATGCAGACTTGGCATGTAGCAAAAGAGGTTGGAGCATAACAAAAGAAGGTGTAGGAAATCAGAAGTGTATGGGTCAGAAAAAAATCTGAGATCTATGATAGACATATAGAAATAAGTATAGGGTGAAGATAATAGAAGAAAAAAAATAAAATTAATCTGCTAAATCCATTCAATCTGTGATAGCCCTAGGCATATATATATAAATATACATCTCTATATGAAGTGTTACATGTAACATTCCAATACAAATTATCCACGATTTAAATTAATTTAGTTGCATTATTTATTGCACAATTGTGGTTTTCACAAGGAACCCAGTATTTTTTTCTACTTAAGTGACCTATGTGGTGGTTATATCTATGTGTGATTAATTTCTTATTAATTTCTTACTTCCCCAGCATTCAGATCATAAAAATACTTTTTTTTCACCCCATGTCTGATCCAGCCAACACTTTCTTTTTTCTGATCAGATCTGATTGGAAGCAAAGGGTTAGATTTCCCTTTGCTATTGCTACATTTTGCTGGCCAGATGTGGTAAACTACTGTAATGCAGTATATTCTATTACATATCCAATTTTAAGAATCATTTAATACATTTTTTCTCCTTAATATTTTTGTCTTGATATAATTTGCAGAATGGCTATGCTATACTTGAGCTGAAAACCAGCAGAAAAATGATGCTCCAATGACTTAGAAGTAAGGTTATTATACTAGTCAAATAAATCTTATTCTGGGGGTAAAATCCAAAAATGGAAGAACTGTTTTATAGGTGGAACAGAAGTGAGGGAAGAGTAACACTTTCCTTCTTTTACACTTTTGGGGTTTTCTCCCCATATCAACTTTTCCCTAATTGATGATAATTAAGTGAAATTCAAGGTTTGAGTAATTCTATCTGCATTTCAGACTTTTATGGGTCTAGTGTTAGCGGTGATGATGATGGAATGGGAGAGTTGGGATCCATAGTGTTCCCTGAAATGTTTCCTGTTAGTGTTGTCCACATATTGGAATGTTACAAATACTAGCCAGCCCTTTCTATGGCATTAAAGTGGTAGAAGATTGAGAATATTACCCTCTGAAAACAGATCTCTCTTTCCTATTCTTGAAGGCAGGGATCTAAAAGATTGTCTGAGTGTTACAACACCTTGCAGAGATCTTTTGGTTACAGCCTACGTTGATTAATTGTAAGAGCTTTAATCCATCAATAATTTGAGGAACTTTGCATCTGGATAGGTACCTTATTTTGAAGAAAAAAGCAGGATTTCTTTATTTTCAGCTGACACATATAGACATTCTAACTGCCATCCTTTTGGAAGAATTTCCCTTATATGTGAGAGAAGGTAGAATAAATCTTCTGGACTCATTTTATATATATGTTTATGAAAAAAAAATTAAAATTGGTGCACAATTCAGCAAAAGCAATTTATAATTAAATAAGACTTGAAATAAATTAATATAATTATGAAATCTTGCAGCAGTATTTAAATGTATGATGGATGATTACTTTATTTTGGTACATTTCATTTTTGCATGTATAACTTCTTTCTTTCACAATTTTGCATGGGTTTCCAGGATTTTAAAAATGGACAAAATTTACCTTACTTTTCTAAAAAATAAAGATTGCAGAAGTGCTTAATGCTACAATATGCACTTTATATAGTTTAGCCTAACACAGAGAAATATGTCTTTCTTTTTATGTGTATTCTTGCAAATATCTTATATTGTTTATAGTGGTTAAGGCACCAAGCCATCCCTTCCCGATGTACTGTGAAAATCAGACGATAATATTGTTTGATCTTATATTGTATATAGTGGATAAGGCACCAGGATACAAAGCAGGAGACTGTGAGCTCTAGTCCTGCCTTAGTTATGAAAGCCAGCTGGGTAACCTTGGGACAGTCATTTTTCTCTCAGCTCAATTCGCCTCACAGGGTTGTCGTTGTGGGGAAAATGGGAAGATGGGAAGGTGTGTTGGATGCTGCCTTGACTTATTTGTAAAAATAATAAAGGCAGGATATAAACAAATAAATAAATATTAATTCAAGTAATCAGATCAGGCTGCTTAACTTTAAAAAGTGGTTAAAATCCTTAAAGGTTATGAATGAACAATAGGTTGTGAATCAACAATCTTTATCGTATCAATGGAAGTTTTTTTCCTCCCCAAAATTTCCTGATTCCATATCCTTCTGGCTTTTGCTACTTCTCAGAGCCTAGTTGATTCTTTTCATCACTCCCAATCTAGCTTGTAAGAAGAGCTGCTTTTTGGATCCAATTTATAGTCCCTGGAAGCTGGTTTGGCAGTGAATTGATTATCTGCCTTGCTCCTCCCTTTCTTTCCAGTTTTTGCTGTTCATTTAATAGAGGAAATTATATATGCTCCTGAATTCTCATTTCTGCTTAGTTTATTAGATGTATTTATAATGTGTTTTATATTACCCTTCTTAACATCTGACTATTGCAGTTTACAGCATACTTGTAACAGGATCATCCTAAGGTATATAATATTTGATTAAATTAATAGAGTAAGTAAATATTCATAAAAATAGCTAAATAAAACCTCCAACCAATTGATTAAAATAACATATAAAATAACATACTAAATATTTAAAAATATGAAGATCACTAAGGAGAATACAGGTAAATAGCCGAGAACTTTGTATGATTTCTCTGCACTCTGGAGCTTTGCCTCCCATTTCTGCAAAATTTCTCCTAAGACTAGAGTTATATAGGTGCTAGTAAGCAGGGAAGAGGAGAGAAAGATAAAGTGATGTTATACCAAAGTACCAAAGTCTGTTTGTCTGAAGCCACCAACTGATATTGAAAAAGTGATACTTTGCCTCTTGATTCTTGCTATTCTTTCCCCTTGGTGTAAAAACACTAAAAGGTGTTTTAATTTTTCAATATTTATTGGAATGAGACCTAATCTCCCGAATACTATCACACAATTATTATATGTGATACTCAATATAAAGAGCAAATATGGGTCATTATTACTCAAATACATTGGGACACATTTCTTGGGCCTATGGCAGGGATAGGTAACCTACACCCTATGCACTATTTAAGAGGATAATCTCTTGTCCCAACGGTGCTTTTTTCCCCCCCAAGAGGCAACTGGACTTCCTTGTTTTTCTTTGAAGACATTTCACTTCTCATCCAAGAAGCTTCTTCAGCTCTGACTGGATGGTGAATGGAAATCCATGAATGAAAAAATTTCAATTCACCATCCAGTCAGAATTGAAGAAGCTTCTTGGATGAGAAGGGAAACGTCTTCAAAGAAAAACAAGAAAGTCCAGTTGCCTCTTGAAAAAAAAAAAAAGCACCTATGGGACAACCATGACCCGGATGACTGAAAATCTCCATAAACAGGATAATCTCTTGTCTTCCTCTAAGATAGATTCATTTAGATCTATACAGACTTATTGCTTATCTTCTTTAGTTGGCTTGTCAGTTATAATGTGTAACTGAAATATAGAGTTAGTCCTCAGTTTACAACTATTTGTTCAGTGGTGCTGAAAAAATTCACTTATGATTATCCATGCCTAAAGTTACCACTATTGTAATGCTATGACAGCCACATCATCAAAATTTGGGCACTTTTGACCTCAGGGGCACTTCAATTCTCCCCACCTGTCCAACTGCCATTTTGGCCACCTTGTACCCTGTCTTGTGAGACAAAAGCAGCCCCAGAACCATGCAGCTCTGGGGCTGCTTGTGATGCCCAGAGAAGCCTCAGCTCCAGATTCCCAGAGAATCCTCTAGGGAACCCATCCAAGCAAGTCCCAGCAAGCGTTTGTTTGCCCAGCTGCCTTCACCTCACTCCGCACCGACCTTTCACCTTTTCTGCCCAGCCACTGTGGCTAAAGCAGCTGTGCCCAGCTTTTCCAGTGAACGTTTCCTCCACGTGGTTCCTTGAGCCTTTGGAACAAACACTGCACAATCTTTATAAAAGCTTCTCACTGGAGAAGCTGGATCCGAAAAGGAGACAGAAAAAGATGAAAGGTCAGTGTGTGTGAAAAGGCAGCTGAACAAGTGAATGCTTGATAGTTCGCTTGCTGGGCCAGACTGGTGAACCATGTGGGAAGTGGGGAGAACATGCAGCTAAACAAACAAATGCTTGCTGGGGCTTCATGGGTGCTACAGCTTGCCACTATGCTCCTCGGGTGAGCTGGGGAGTCATGTATAAGGAAGCTTCATTGAAGAGGTTATAGTGCTCAGGGTAGATGTTGGTTTCAAAAGAAGACAGCAAAACAACTGGGCACAAAAGGTGAAAGGTTAATGTGGGGACTAGGAAAGAAGGCAGCTGGGTGAATGAATGCTTCCTGGAGCAGACTGTGATGGCTGAGGTTCCCGGGGTATGGGAAGCATCCCCAGAGCTGTGCAGTCCCTGCTTGCTACCTCACAAGGCAGGAGGCAGGGTTGCCAAAGGGAAGACATGTGTGGGAAATAGGTGAGTGGTGAGAGCTGGAAGCAGTCTCTTATCTTCCTAAAACTTGGGACAGGGAGGGACCAAGTTCAGAAAGGCTTGGGTTGAGATTCTCAGTTAACAATCTCAATGGAAAGTGCTGTGATTGCTCTTATAAGTCGATGTGGTCATGTGACATCTTGCTTTACAATAGCAATCCTGGTCCTAAACTGGTTGTAAGTCAAGGACTACCTGTAATAATTTGTATTAAGAAGAAAAAGAATGAAAATCTGGCAGAGTAAGTACATTTCAAATATCCTTAATTAAACATGTCATCTGGTGGGATCTTGGAAATGTGCCTCTTTGTCATGGTACCTACCCTCTAGAAGAGTATCCCTCCAGAGATCCATATGGCTGCCACTTGAATGCAATTCTGAAAAGCATTGAAAACTCGGTTATTCTCCAAGTCTTGAGGTAGGATAGTGGTGAGTCTCTGTAGCATTTGGTTTTGTTTGGTATGGTTTTTCTTTCTCTGGATGCCCATCTCTTATTTTCTTACTCTACCTATGAATATCAAAGGCCCAGAGTTTCTGGGAGTTGGGGTTTTTCCCTTAAAATATATAAACAATCAAATAAAAGACATAAACTCCATTACTTGTAATATCTGGCAATTTTCAAAAATAATCTTTATATTCCTGGTTCTACAGGCTGCACAATAGACACTGTATATAATACACCTTGAAAGCTCTGTTCTCAAAACAATTCCTCTAATTGAAGTACTCTCAGGACTGTCCTTGAGAAAGAACCAATAGTCACCCCTATGATTTCAAGGTTGCACTTATTTAGCCAGCTTCTTCTCTCCTAAATTTTTTTCCATGTTTCAGGAAGTGAGATCCTTGTTTGAGGGGAGTGTGGAAAACCTGGCAAAAAGAATAGGGCACCTTGTGTTAGGATAGTACTACAGATTGGAAGAAGTAACACATTTCCACCTCTTCAGATATTAGAGCACTTCCACAGCATTTCTATATTCTAGTAGGACCCTTTCCATTCCAGTCAGTACCAAAGGAGTTTGCAGTGGATCCTCTCTTTCTATTTAATGCAAAATAAAATAAAATAAAATTCTAACACTCTTCCCCGTGTATGATTTTAGTATGTGTTCTGTGTATTTGGTGGTTTGCAAATAATTTGAGTGGTTATAATACAGAGGGTGGAGCTGCCTGGCTACCAAGACATCATTTTCTCTTTTTTTACTGAGAGCCATGAATGTGGCATAATATCATCCAATCAGTTTTGCAGCCAGCACTTTTCCTAATGCTACCTGCCCAGCATCATCTATCGAATTTCTACGTTGCTTTTCATTTGGAGACTTGAAGCGGCATATATTGTGTTCCCTCCTTTTATTTCTCCCCATAACAAAAGCCTTGAGGTGTAGATGAGATTGAGACAAATTGAAGGATGGAGAGGCGCTGATGAGCTTCCAGTTTGAAGGAGACCAATGCCTTAGTTTCCCCACTCTCAGTTCAAAACTTTAACCCTTATATACGCTGGAACTCTGCACTGCATGGTTGCAGAATGCTGTGGTAGCTGAAGTGAGGGTGGCTAGTTCAAAGAAACCTTTTAGATTGCAGAAGCTGGAACTCAATATGGGTGAGATCATTTCTCTTAAAAGGTCAGCTGCTTTTCAGGAGCCAGGAGAGGGATTAAACTAGAGTTGCAGTTTGGGTTACAAAGCAGCTGAATCAGAAATAAATTGGCTCAGCTACCAAACTCAGCCAACATCTTGGGATCACAGAGATCCAGAACTGTTTCTGAACTGGTGCAGAGTCATTTTGTGGACGTGCTGCTAACAAGGGCAAAAGAACAGAACTAAAAACACAATCCTGCTTCCCAAAGCAGTTTCCCTCCCCTGCTGATTGTCAAGAAGTGTCCCAGGCATTTAACTTTGTTTCATTTCGCAGAGGTTTTCAGGCACTTTATTATTGTCCTTCTCTTGGTCTGTCTGTTTTTCATAGTGTTTTCTGTTATCTCATTGATTTTTATGATGTGACCTTTAATTGTTTTAAGCCATGTTTACTGTTATAATAATAGATCTTTTTAAAGTGACAAAATCAATAAAACCTAGAAAGGGGAGACAGAGGACATTTGTAGATTGTTGGTGATTCTATAAGTGTAATTCACTTACAACGGTTTAGGAAATGCAAAGTTGATTCATCTGCTTGGATAATTATTTATGGTTGTTAAATACTAAACTTTGATGGTCTGTAGAATATATCTTCTTTTTTGGGTGCAATATGGCTTTGCTGCTTCGTTTTGTTTTCTTCTGTGTGGCTGTTGTTATTGATTTGTAAACTTTTATTTAGAGGCTTGTCATTGGAAACCTTTTTCGTATCTTTTCCAGTCATCCTGTCTTGTATTCCCTAACAGATGTACTAAGCTAATGTCTCCTTTCAAGCATGGCCCTTCAAAGTCAAACTCAGATCACAGGGCAGGTAGAAAGCAGAGCGTTTGCTTCCCCTTGCAGCCACCCTCAAGAAGCTGTAGCACTGGCAGTCAACCAAGCCGTAACACAGCCAGTTCTGTGGTTCTGGCATTGACGGTGATGGGAGTGGCAAAGAAAAGCAGTTAACATTTACAAGTTGGGTGGAGTTCTGTTGCCAAAATGGCAAGTGAAACAGCGGCAACAACTGCAACACCCCCACCCTTTCTGTTTCAATGTTTACACTGCTGGCCCATCACTGCAAATTGATTTCCAGTCCTTGTATCATTGAATTCTTGGATGTTGTAACTAACTGGACTCAATCCAGCTTCAGAATAACCCACCAAACATCCAATGAACTCTCCAATTAAGTAAAAGCAAGGAATAATTCTGATTCAGATATGCGTGACCGTTCTCCTGATCATAATAGGCTCAGACAGGCTCCGCTTTTTGTCCCTTCTGTCTTCTTTTCTTGCAGGACACTCTCTTCCTTCTCCATTCTGTATATTTAATGGCAGGGGGTTGAATCCCATTACTGCTTGCAGCAGTAACTACTGTTGAGCTTCCTCACAGTGCCTATGCCAGGTCAAGTGTCATTGCCAGCAGCACTCTTGGAGGAATGAAGGTTGCATTAGTGAACAGTAATTGAAATGCAAAATAACATTTTGATCGAGCGAGCAGGCTGTTTATTTATCAGATCAATAGCCCAGATGCCCCATCTGAAGAAGTCAGTATGATAATAAGTGATAGGATTCCAAGGGCAAGTGGAACATGCACAGTAGGGAAGACCAGTGAGGAGAGTGGGGTGTGGTCAGTGTCTTCAAAACATGCTTCCCCCATTTCTTTTTCTTCTCAAAGGTTGCTGTCTTCCTAGCAGCTCACCATGGACAGCTGTTTTTCCCTCACGTAGTTACAGGAAATCCAACACCACTTAAATAGCCCATTAAATCCAATTTTATATTCCATGAGGAAAAAGTTTCTTTTCTGGTATTGCACAAGAGGGGCAGAACTCAGATCTAGGGTCCCATTTGTCTAGGATATCTATGAGGATTTTCTTTGCTATGTATAAAATTGAGCTGGTGTAATAATTTTATATATTATTTGTTGCGCACAGTTATAAATTGTCTTGTTCCTTGGACTCCAGGCAGATACATTAGCTAAGAATACCTTCTTAAAATCTTAAGCAAACAAATGTAAACAACTAGGACGGCCCCACCCCATTAGGCCCCTAAAGCTCTGACAGCAACCAGGTTTTGGGACAAGGTATCATCTTGCCTCCCAAAGCACAGAGATCCACCCACACCATTTCAGCTTCTGAGAATAACTGGGTTCTCAGAGGTAGAATGGTGTGTGTGTGTATATGTCTCCATGTACCTTCTTTACCTTCTTTAAAGGAAACTTTCCTTGTTTAAAATGGTTAAACAACTTGCTGACCTGAATTCCAGGCTTATTTAGACTTTGACTCAATAAAGAGTCAACAAAACTAATAAAACCAATAAAAGTCTATCTCACTAAAAAAGTGAAGTGGTTGTCCATGCAGACACTATGGAGATAGTGTTAAGCAGTATGTGGAACAGTTACACCAGACTGAAATAGGAAGCAGCTGCTTTAATGATTAAAAAAAGAGGTGCTCTGTGTGTACTTTCTTTGCCTAGTTAGTAAGGCTTTGAGTGTTTCTGTTTTGCTTTGAAGGGAAGAAGGTGCTTCAGAGGATGGATGGATGGGCATGAACTATTTAAAGTAAATATGTCTTTTCCTGGGATGGTGTAATAGCTGCTCAGTGAGTTGTTGCTGATAGCTGAATACATGACAGATACTTTTTTTCATCTCTAATTTTATTTTTTTCTCTTTATAGAATCAAGCACATCATATTTTGTTACTCCTTATGTGCTTTTGATAGCTAGATCCATCTCTTCACATTTTTCTTGTCGTGTTTAAGAACTCCAGCTCACTTTTAGAAATCAAATTTAAAAGGCTATATTGTCATCTGAAAGTCAGTACATCAACCCCAAATTTCTGTTTATTAAGTCTCTTAAGATTTTTTAGTTGGCATTTAACAGGTAACCTTTTTAGTTGCTAGGCAAGCAGTTCTGATGTTAGGCCTATGGGAAGCATTATAGTCATTATGTAATTAATATGCAGGACAGATGCTTTGCTATCATTGAAATTACTCCTCAGAAAAACTGCTGTTATCCCCCCCCCCACATATACACAACAGGAGATGCATTCATATTTCTCTGATGTCATGTCTATGTTTAGCCTTCAATAGCTATAAGTAAGTAAGAGGACCTAGCAAAATATAATGGAATTTATCCTTATTGTTTCCATTGACAACTACTGATACTGATTGGATGACAAACTATCAAATGTTAATCAGGAGAGGTGGCTTTCATGGGTTCAGTAAGACTAACAGCATCCCTCAGGTGCTTTAATCATAAGATAAATGATCTTTGAAGGTCCCTTAACTTTGAAGCTTGTTGCCATGGGGAAAAAAATATGTTGAAAAACTTTCAGCTTGCCTGTAGTGAACCACACACTGCTCTGAAGCAAAGTCTTGATTTTCTCTCATCTTGGTTGTCGTGATCATCTTCTCAGTCATATTCCCCCTCCCCCTTGACCCTCTTATCAGTGTAATATAAGATTTTTAGAATAATTCCGTTTTGGTTCCCAGTTAAGTGCAGGGAGGCCTACTAGGCCCAAAATGGGGCGTCAGGGGGTGTGTGGTGTGCCCCCCATGCCCCGTTTTGGCTCCCAGGGGGTCTTGGGGAGGCCTGCT
>JANHFL010005260.1:240280-251816 GCA_032468155.1 Oxyrhabdium leporinum
AGGCAACTGGAAAGTTCAGTTGCCTCTTGAAAAAGCACCTTTGGGACAACCATGACCTGGATGACTGAGAATTTCTATAGACACTGCATTTGAGTACTAAACCTTTTTAAAGGGAAAGTCCATCCATTTGCTGCCTTTATGTAAGCAACAGCTAATAGATTGCAAAGTGGCTAATATGCTGTGCTAGAGAAATCTGAGGGTATAGAAATGATATCAGTCTGCAACCTGATACAAGTCTTAGTGAGCAAGTAGTGGGACAACTTGTAAGTAATAGCTCAAACTTCATATTTAGGAAGCAGACTCTCTGTTCCCCTGAGTAATCTATCTATATTTCAGTTTCAATATTCCTGAGGCAGTTTAGAGGGGATCCAGAGAACAGCCATGAAAAAATTTAAAGGAAAGAAAGAAGAGAAAGGAAGAATGAAAAGTGCCGTGTAAGCCTATTTTGTAAGCCTATTCAGACCAGATACAGCTATGGAGATGCCTTCATCGATTCTTAGGAGAGCTGGATTAAATCTCTCTCATTTAACATCTTTGCTTAGGTAAACTGTGCCAAGCAAAATGTTTTTTTGTTGCGGATGTATCCTTGGATAAGAAGTCCCGTCAACCTTGTCTTACTGAATGTTATTGGATTTTATGTGCCTTCCTTATACTTACATTCATTTTCTGTGGGTCCAACAAAAGAGCAAATATGGGATCGTGTTTCACTTTACACAAAACTGGTGGTTTTATTAGAATGATGGGTATATTGAATATGATGGACATGAAACTATAAGAGCTTTGCAAGGATTATTTATCATGCATCAGTATACACTGCAAGAAGACAAAGGTTCTCCATTGTTATTGGTTTCTTGCATCCATTTTTACAGTAATATTGTTTCTGAACATGGAGATTTTATTTAGCTATTATATATTTATATTTAGTCTAATAATTCTTGATAAATCGTAAAACTCTCTCATGCAGGGACCATAACATATGAGGACAACAAATTCAATAGGTTCATTTTGTATTGGTTACTCCATTTTCTTTATTTCCTTATTTAATGCGGCTTTTATTCCAGTCTTCAATGAAAAAGGTTCTTAGAAGAGCTTACTGGACACTTATTTTTTAAAAGTGAAAAATAGAAGTCTCTTTGTACAAGGTTGCAGTTCTAAAAGACATCATATAAAATAAAAAAAAATAGATGGGGAGAAAAAAATGATAAACAGATAAATTGCATTATTATAAAACTAACTGATGGAATTGACAGGGTGATGGAAGAAGGAGAAGGAGATCTGGTCTGTCAGCAAAATTGAGGAAATGGTCTTTTCCTTGTCTTCTGTATCAGTCTCATGGGATTTTGTCTGCCCTGAATGTACATCATATAGTGAACCACTGCATGGATTTTAGTGTTCCAACAGTGGGGTATACTTTCCCTATTAATTCTCTCCACAATATTCTTTATTTTGCAATCTTCTATCATTTCCCCCTTTTTAAAATAAGTCCTTAAACACTGCATGTATGCCTCTGTTGTGGAGAAGACCTAGACATTTGTTTTGTTTTAATTCTTACTATAATCAGAACTTTAAAAAGTTGGAAAGAGGCTCCTGATTGGCTTTTCAGTATGATTTCATGAAAATTATCTGCATGCAGGACTGGTGTGATAATGATTCATTGCTCTGGCTTTTAAAAATTGCATGAAGCTTTTAAAGCACTAATCGTGCCAATTAGCCAGAAAATGATTCATATGAAACTTACACAGATGGATGCAGCTAGCAGAAATCTCAAATCTTATTGCAGTGTTTGTACCGCAGTGGTGTCAGGGATGTGTGCCGAATATGGGCAAAAGTTGTATTCATTGCTGCCTAAGTTCCATGCATATAGAGGAGCTGGGAAAAACCACTTCCTAAAGTCACATATCTGCTGCTGTGTCTGCTCTGCCTTAAAAAGTTAGCAGTTTTTTCCCCTGGCTATATGTGTATTTTTTAAAAGATGTAACAGAAGAAAAGAATAAATATCTGGTATCATGTTGTAGTATTGTAAAAACATACACAGTGATTCACTGAGAAGGAACTGGAAAAAAAGTTTATGTGATGTCCTGGTTAAAAACAATAAGGGTATCACATAAGCTTCTTTTTCAGTTTGGTATTATAGTTAAGGATGCATTCCCCCCCGCCCCAAACTAACTTACATCATTCAAAAAGCCAAGGACAAATGAATCTGTTAATTACCTTTCTTTTAGTTTTACTGATATTTTTCTATATTTCCATATCAATTTGTGATGATGATGATTATTGTAAGATTAGAGAATTATTATCAATGTAATGAATATTGTACATTTTGACTGTAATAGCACAGAGACATTTGTACCCAGATGGCACATTGCTTAATGGAAGATGATATGTTCAAGTTAAAAAAATAGAAAACCTATTATTAAAAAACCCAACCCCAACACCCCCCACCCCCAAATATAGTTTTTAAATGAAAATTCTATAAGTTTCAGTTTCTTGAGGGATAGCTATATTTTGGTGATCTATTGGTTGAGGAAGCTTAAGGAGATTAAATCTGTCAATTTCAGTGCCTTAGTTTTATTGTGTTTAACATTTATTTATTTACAAATCTAATGTCTAAGGCTGCCCAACTTACAAGTATAATCTATTCCATTTTTGCTCCCCGTTCCATAGATTTAACACTGGTTATCTGGGCTTTATCAGAAAAGTAGGCTGGTAGTGATTGCATTCTTCAGCAGCCAGAATGGGATCGATCTGAAGTAGGCAGGATGTTTCCCTCAGCTAACGGGCTTCTTTTCTGTTCTTGCAACCCACAGGCTACTAGGCAGAATGTCCACAGATGAGCGGCATTTGACCTCCAGTTGTGGATCTTTCATCAAGACTGAGCCATCCAGCCCATCCTCTGGAATTGACGCCATCAGCCATCATAGTCCCAGTGGCTCATCTGATGCCAGTGGTGGTTACGGCATCACTCTAAGTGGCCATTCTAATGGCCTGGACTCACCACCCATGTTCAGCAGTGCAGGGATTGGTGGCGGGCCTTGCCGCAAGCGATATGACGACTGTGCCAGTGCTATTATGGAAGATTCACCCACTAAATGCGAATATATGCTCAATGCCATCCCGAAAAGGCTATGTCTAGTGTGTGGGGACATTGCATCTGGATATCACTATGGAGTGGCCTCTTGTGAAGCATGCAAAGCCTTCTTCAAACGAACAATTCAAGGTAGGAAGCCGGTGAGAGCAAATGCAAGTGAAATGGTTAGATCAATCACTGTTTTTGTTGGCTGACAGACAGAATTCACTACAGGATTTTATCTTGGAATTGATGCTGGCTAAATATTTTGAATATTCAAGGGAGATTAGAGCTGAAAAGCGAGCAGCTTGACAATGTGAATTTAGACAGCACAGGGTCACAATAAAGGCTTAATAGTATCTTTTGCTAACCTTAGCAACGTTTTTCTTGTCATCCTATAATTTGGCACCAAAACTCTAAGTGCATTTTCTAAATCCTGGCCGTCAACTTTGGGTAAATCAGATTATATGATTTCTATGCTTTCTACCTCATTCAAATAATCTAATGTGTTTTAGACAAAAAAGTTCATTTCACTGTGAAAATAGTTAGAGCCATAGTTATAATGGGAAAAACAATGTTACCAGTTATAAAAGACTGGATTAAAGAGATCTATTTTACATCCTATTCAAAATGTTAAAGGTGACAATCAGTAATTGAACTAAAAGCATTCCAAAATTTGGAAGTAATACAACAGTAGCTCTGTTCTAAGGCCAGAAGAACTGTCTGTTTTTGTGCGTGGAAGATATATTCAGCAAATGAGATGGTGTAGCACCTTCCAGAATGGGATGTAAAGAACTCTCTAGGATATTGGGTAGTCCCAAGTAAGTGAAATTTGCAAATTTTGTGTATTTAAATCAGGGGTGTCCAGCTTTGGCAACTTTAAGACTTGTGAACCTCAATTCCCAGAATTCCCCAGTCAGCATGTTTGGGGATGTTAGTTCATAGCAATAGCACCTAGACTTATATACAGCTTTATAGTGCTTTACAGCCCTCTCTAAGCAGTTTACAGTGTCAGCTTATTGTCCCCAACAATCTGGGTCCTCATTTTTCTGATCTCGGAAGGATGGACGGCTGAAACAACCTTGAGCCAGTCACAATCAAATTCCTGCCAGTGAGCAGAGTCAGCCTGCAATACTGCATTCTAACCACTGGGCCACCATGGCTCAAATACAAATCTACTGAGTGCCAAAGATGTCGCTAAATGTTTCACCTTCAGAAGTAGATGTTTAACTCTCTTCTTATCAGTGAGAAAGTTGAATTAAGTTTTTTCATCCTGCAGATTGAAGCACTCTTTCATTCAGTTATTGTTGCTTCTCTAAGAGAAAAATATTTTAGACTACTAGGAACATTTTCTACTTTTGAAAATAGATGCCTTTTTTGTGGTATTAAACTAACAACATTTTTTCTGAACTACAAGGCTTGTGTCAAGCCAAGAAATTAGCAATATTTTTACAGATTAATACTGACATTCAAGAATAAAATGTTATTTATAACAGGCATTTTGAACGAGGGAATAAAAAAGGTGAAGATGGCAGCCCCAAAAGCTCTATCCTTTTTTACCTGTGTTGCAATGATGCAAAAAAAAAAAGGGTGAAGTTTTGATTGCATGGTTGTGACAATGTGATGGAGCGCATTAGTAGCCTTGAGGAAAAAGGAGAGATGCTGCCTAGGGAACAATCAAACAGAGGGACAGAAACATTCTGTTAATGTAGCCGTACCATAAAGGACCAGAGCTGCTCTAGTTCTTTTCCTGTCTGGTTAGCCTGAGGGGGCTGACATTGATCTTGTAAGTACCATCTTCCCACCTACCAGTTTTAACTGCCTGATCCATTAGGACAGGCCCTCTTGTCTGATTGTTTCCTAGGCAGAATCTTTCCTTCTCTTTTCTCAAGGCTACAAACTTATTCCATTACAAGCTTGCCATCTTGATTATTTTTAACCAGTCCTGTAAACATCCTAGTAAGTTAACTACTGGTCCTCTGCCTAGGAATTATTGTGAACAGTTATTCTTAGATCCAGATAAATAATTAGACATTCAAATGCCACTTCTTTTTTAAACAGAAAACGATGGTAATCATTTTAATTATATCACGTAATATAATTATTGTACTAAATCTCTTAAATGGACGAATTTATTTTCTTTATATCCTATTGATGTTGAAACTGTCAGCATTAACTAACCACTAGTGAAAACCAAATGTTGAAGAAATATGACATTTTGACTTTCTAGCTACTTTTAGTTCTTATGCATACATCAAACAAGTAAAATATAATCCAACAGAAAATCACTGAATTTGTTCCAGCTGAGCTGACTTGTAGAGATCACACCCAGTTTCCCTTCTATAATATAGGAACAAAATTGATCTTACATCAAAAGAAAAATTATAAAAACTTATAAGGGTATGTACCTGAAAAGTGCTATAAAGCTTAAATCTTCAATTCAGAGAATGGCCGTGCTGCAAAAATTGCTGCGTTTTATTGACCTTATTATAGTAATACAATGTGGTAAACTGTAGTCATTAATCTGCTATTCTGTCAGTTTTCTAATCAATACATTTCAAACTACAAAAGTATATCTGCTTCATTTTTCAATATGTGTGCATATCAATACTGTACATACAGACGTTTTCTTTGTCCCTTCGAATTAGTGTTGACTCCTATTTGGACAAGATTTCAGAAATCATTTGCCATTGCCTACTTCCTAGGGCTGAGAGAGAGTGACTTGCCCAAGGTGACCCAGCTGGTTTTATGCCTAAAGCAGTCCCAGAACTCTGAGTCTTCTAGTTTCTAACCTGATGCCTTAACCGCTACACTAAGCTGAATCTTAGACTCAATGTATTATAACATGCATTCCCTTACCTATAGTTTTGCAAACTGATGAGTCTGAGATTAGAGTATTTTGCATTTTGTAAGCACCCGCCACTTGCACAAATGCAGCTGTGCACACAGACATCAAGCGCCCACCACTTACGTGGCCCAGTTCTAAATGGGTTGCAGCAACAGCCCAGGGGTTGGGGACCCCCGGTTTAAAACATATGCATGAACATTGGAACCTGAAAACAAAGTTATTAGTGTTCACAGTTTAACAGAAGAAAATTTTAACATGTATAAGAAATGATTATTTTTTCCCCACAATCTTATGATTTTTTTTTAAATGAGAAAAGAGGCCTTTAATATTGAAATACTAAATTGTCAAAGAACAATTTATCTTTCTCTAAAGCTTGATGAATCAGCTAATTTCTGATTAATGTCATGTTTGCATGTTTATTCATAAATCCATTATTTTCCATATCTGCTAATAATTCATATAAAAGTTCTATACCGGTATATAATGTTGAATCTATTTTCTCCCAAATATGCTTCTTCAAATGTATTTTCTTCCCAAATGCTCATTTCTAAACTTCTTTTTTTTAAAGAAGTTATATATGTTATTGATTATGTTCCATCAAGTTGTCGTTGACTCTTAGTGAAACTGAATCCATCCACCTTGCTGCTGTTCATTTTCTTCTCTTTCCTTTCATTTTTTCCCAGTATTAGAGCCTTTTCCAGAGAACTCAGTGTTCACATAATGTGTCTGAAAAACATATTTTTAACATGATCACTTGTTCCTTGAGTGACAACTCTGAGTTGATTTTGTTCAATAATCCATTTGTTTTCTTGGCTATCCATAGTTTTCTCAGATATCTTCTCTTCACAGGTTTTCCTGTTT
Source organism: Oxyrhabdium leporinum (assembly GCA_032468155.1). Lineage (NCBI taxonomy): Eukaryota > Metazoa > Chordata > Lepidosauria > Squamata > Cyclocoridae > Oxyrhabdium > Oxyrhabdium leporinum. The sequence goes on from JANHFL010005260.1 coordinate 247,057, forward strand.
TGGCATTGCAGTACAGATTGACCTTTTCCAATCTTCAGCCACTGTGTCATTCTCCTAATATTCTTTCTGGCATTTGGCAAGTGCTATTTTACCTCCACCCAGGAGTCTTTTCTCATGGGCAAACATAGCAGTTCTCTTCATCTCACCTCATAGGATTTGGTTTACAATCCTCAGATTATCCACACGGCTGTACTTTGTAGTACTTTGTTCCAGTTTGCATGAATTCTAAACTATAGTGCTCAGAAATGAGGACTGTGCTCCAAGATGAGACTGATCAATGCTTGGTAATCTAGAACTATTACTTTCTGCAATTTGTATAGAACTTATATTTCTGTTGATGCAGTCCAAATTTGCATTTGCACATATTAATGTTTAGATCAAGTTGAATTCAAAGATCTCTTTCATGCATATTATTACCAAACCTTGTATGCTTAATCTTATATATGTCCATTTGATTTTTCCTCTACATGAGGAACTTTGCGTTTGTCGCTATTAAATTTCACTCTAATACTTTAGTTGACTTCTGTAGAAGAGGAATAGCATGCTGAATTTCATTTTTGCCTTCAAGAAAGTAAACTATTCCACTCAGTTTTCTTTCACCTGAATATTTGATTATCATTCTCCTTCACCTTTTTCTCCAAATCATGAATAAAAATGTTAGAGAGTACCAGGCCCAGGACTAATCATCATGGCTTCCCACCTTACTGCCTATGAACCACATAGGACTTTAAAAATGATCAGTTATAGTCATGACATCTTGGACAGCTGATGATCATCCAGATTTTTTCAGCTTGTATCCTTTTCTCGGAAAGCTATTAGTTATGTTAGAACAAATCTCATAACTGGCCCTCCATCTTTGGGTGATAGCAATAGGAGATTAATGAGAACGTTATAATTATAACCAATTGCCTAATTTGTTGGGGGCCAAAGCAAAGTTTTTGTTAGATTCTTCTGACTGCCTATTTACTTGATAAGCAGATGCAGATCTTTTTGATGCTCCCTTGCTCTATTTCCATGATCTAAATCAGGGGTGTCAAACTCATTGCCCGGGGGCTGGATTCGGCCCGTAGGGTGCTTAGATCTGGCCCATGGGGCTGTCCTGGAAACAGTAGAGGACTGGCCCGCAGTACCTCTGCCAGCGAAAACAGAGATCGGGAGGGCCATGTGCGACCCTCCTGAGTTCCGTTTTCACTTCCAGAGGGTTGCAGGAGGCCGTCGCAGCTGAAAACAGAGCTCAGGAGCCCATTTTCAGAGGCAGAGTGCTTGGGCCGCCACAGGGCCCCCTGACACAAGTGATGTTGAGCTGGCCATGCCCACCTTGGCCACCCCCCCAAGGTCAAACACAACCCTGATGCGGCCCTCAATGAAATTGAGTTTGACACCCCTGATCTAAATCCTTCCTTTTGAATATGCTATTAACCCCCAGGAAAGCAATTACAATTGCAAACATGTACTTTTTCCCTGTCTATCTTTTTCCTATTGCATAGTGGTGTTTGGAGTATAAAAGTTTAAACCAGGTTAGTAGTGCAGAAAAGCTTAACTTTTCCCAATGCAACTGCTCCAATAACAAATTTTACCCTCCTGTAGCTTCTTAAAAGTGATGGAAAAGTTCTAATGAAGAGTTTTGATTAATCCAGCCACTTTTTCCCATTTAAAATAAGAATCTAATCATTTTACATACAACTGTGCACAGATTTTTTTAGAGCCTGTGACACCTTTACCATTCATTCTTGCCTGTTATTGTGCATCAAAGTTCAACATTTTGTTTGTGAAAGTGAATTTAGACAAAACAACTTCCAAGAAGATGTTCACAGTGGATTCGCATGCTTTCAATTATTACTTTAATAAACCTATAAGATAAGAAAACCAGATAGGCTGAAGGTTTACATTTAATCTTAGTACCTATTGCTTTTCAAAACTAGATAGAAATGATAGATGTATTAATCTTGAATTGAGGCAGTAATGTCTACAAATGATGGAAATTCCTCCTGAACTTAATGGACAATTAATTTCAAGTAATAGTTTCTGAATTACATTAGAAATATCTGTACATTAGTGTAACTGCAACCATGTACTATTCAATCCCAACAGAGGAAGGACTTTTGAATCACAGTCTAGGGAATGGAATAAAATGTTCTTAATTTGTCATCAACCCATTGTGACTGTACTATTGTAATGGCTTTACCGCTAGTGCAGTTATAGCTTCCAACCTAATAAGTCCTCCAGTGTTGATACATTTTCTGGAAGATTTATCTATTGACTGCAATATTGTGATGTGTTTTAGGTGGTTGGGAATTGTGCTTTTCCTTGAAAGAATGGGAAGTAATATGATGCAGTCCTCATAAGTGGTCACCAGGTTATTTGAGAAGGCATCCTTGGAGTTATTTGGAAGGATAGTTCTTTAAGATTCGTGGACATATGGCATTTGTTTGAGTAAAGTTTTGAGCAATAATGGAGTGTATGTTTCTCATTATTGTCATTGAGACTGTTTGTCTCAATCCTATGATTCCTGTGGGCCATTTGGAAGAATAAATCATTACTTCAGAGGACTAGAATACCTTATGAATGAAATCTTGGAACCCCCCCAAGAGTATAATCCATTTGAAGATTATGCATAAATGCTGTTAAATAGCTAGTTTCTAAAAATTGATTTGATGAAATTTCCCTGTTTGATACATTCCAATTGGTTAAACCATTTGGAAACAATCTATAAAATAAAGAAGCATGTGGAAACTGCACTTAAAACAGCCTATTGGGTCTGTCTAAGGATTTCCATGAAGGATTTTGTATTGGAGATGTTCGCTAATAACATGCAATGATGTTCTATAATCAGAAGGAACCAATACATTGCAATGGTCATTCAGTAATCTTATAGTTTATATTTGAGAAAATCGTGGGAAATAAAAATGACAGTCTTCAGTCATGGGATGTGAACAATTTATTTATTTTCAGCATTTTTACCAAACATCTTCTAACAAATATTCAGCGTAGATTATGTTCAAAACAAAATTCATATAAAAGAATAAAAGCAACTGTTTTATCTCAAAACAATTGATACCCAGAGGCATTGTAATATAAAAATAGTAGATAGTAGCTTCTAGTCCCAGCTGTCTGACCTGGAAGGTGAGATAGGGGAAAGGAAAAGTAGAAGTAGAATAAGGCCTAAAGAAGGTCCTAAAACAGGGCTGTCAAACTCACGGGCTGCAGGCCAGATGCGTCACGCGCTGGCCACGCCCACGCCCAGTTTAGCAAAGGGGGAAAAAGTCCCGATACATCATATGACACTGCCATGACGATGGGAGTATGACCCACCTGTCCTAGAAGGTACCTCTAGTTAATACATGAGATTGCCAGCCTTATTTACCAAAATTCTAGGGATTGCAGTGTGTCAGGATACACATTTGACTTTGTTTACCTACCAGGAAAAAAAAATCTGGACTTTGGGCACATATTTTGCAGTTCAAGGGCCCTATATAATTGTACCAACCTAGGAAGGCTAAATCTCACACATTCCTATCTCTTTCTGTATCTAAAAAAATCTCAGAGCTGTTTCCTAGATTAGGTTTCATTGTGTGGCTCCTCAAGCATTGTTGGGAAATGTTCATTTGATTCAATTAGACGTGGTACAGTGGAATAACTCACTTTCAGAGAGCATATTCTCATGGACAAGTGTAAGCCTGCAAATATCCATGTAGCTTTCCTTGCTCATTGGCATGCATTGCTTCCTTCTCTAGCTGCTGAGCATACCTTGGAGCTCTTTCCATCATTGTCTGCCAGATTGCCCCTAGTCCACAGTGACTGAAGTGACAGCATAACTGCCAGGTAGAAGAAGGCTACTGGAATCCTGATGAGTTAATCTCATCACTTTATCACAAGGCACTTACAGAAATTGCAAGGTGGTGTGAGTAGCTCTTTTCTTCTGGCAGACAGCCCAGGACTCATAAAAGAAATTGACATACTTTGTGATGGGGTAAAAATAAAATAACAACAGAGCAGAGAACTTTGTTAAATATTTGAAGACAATAGTTTATCTTGTCCTGGAACTGCTTGCTTGTGGGGAATACATGATCTGCTTTTGTAGGCTTTTCCTCAGAAAAGAGTAAGGATGGAAGAGAAATTTGTTTTCTTTTAATACAAACTTAATATATAATTCCCAGAATACAAACTGGAATGCTATTTACTTTGGGTCACATTGCATTGTAGTTTTCCAATCATAAAATGCATACATGAATAGAATTAGACAGTAATAATGCATATATGCGGAACATTTGCTTGCAACAATGCATGTATTGGGGGAATTGGGGATATGCAAAAATGGATATAAATTTTGTGCAGACTTAAATTTATAAACTGACAGAGCAGTAGGAAAACATACATTTTTCTTGAAACTCTGCTTATTGCTGTGTATGGGAAGCCTAACAAACAGGCTGATCCACTTTCATTCATAAATAAAATACCCTTGCCCAGCTTCGCAAATTGCAGCATGTTGCCTTTATAAATACATACAAGGTCACCTGATGGACATTAATATTTTGAGAGTGTTTGTTTAGATTATTCCTTTTTGAATGAAATCTATTTTAAGTGTGATGATCTTCAGGCACAATCTGGTTAATTAATATGACTTAAAGCAATATTTAAACAAAAAAGCTCCAACTTACTGGCTGGTGAGATCTGGGGGAGGTGTCTGCATGCAAACTCCCTCCCTCTCCCTTTCGCTCTCCCTCTCCCTCTCCCCCTCCTTCTCTCCCCCTCCCTTCCTC
>JANHFL010005260.1:252776-277839 GCA_032468155.1 Oxyrhabdium leporinum
TTTGAACCGCTAGATTGAATCAGCAGAAGTGGCCTGCAGTTCAACACTCTAACCACTGCGCCACCTAGGCTCATAATTTTTATTTTTGGGGGGGATTTTTTTTTTTGTTGATCCTGTGGGTCCTAACTTCTTATGTCAATTAACCAAATCATATTTCTTTCAATTGCTGCATGTTTCAATCCATTTGAGTCTGTCCCTAAAAAAGACAAAAATGTTATACGATATCCCCCTCTTTACCACAGAGGTCTCTGCTGCAGTGGAGGACCCTTGTTTGATCACTCCGACTCCTGACGTCAAAGTGGAAGGGTTTGGGGTCAATCCAAATGAACCATTTCTCCCCACAGCCAGCAAATAGCCGTTCTTTCATATCATCATCTGTGAGCCTTCATCGCGTATGTCACAGTTCTCTCTAGCAGAGTTCAGTTTTGTATTTAATGCTTCATTGCTGAAAGAGTAAGAATTACATGCCCTGCAATATGCTAAGTTTCAGATTTGTAAAAAGGAAAGCATTTTGAACAGTATGTAGAAGTTGCACCTGTCTTTGCAGGTATGTGAAAAGGCAATATCTGACCAGGTCTACATCAAAGCATATGCACAACACTCATGACTCTTCCTTTGCAAAATAATCTTCCAATTCACTTCCCCGCCTTAGACATCCACAACCTCCTCTTCCAACAAGCACATATTTGTCTCATTCTAGGCAGCAGACCTCTGGGCAGAGACCGTGCCATTTCTAGATTTAATTATTTCACCATAAGGATTAATTTATGCTGATGCATCATTTAGTGTGAGGCTGTAGTTGTCTTATTATGCCTTTGAATTGTTTAATGACATTTTATATGGTTTTATTGGCTCGTTTTATTGCATCCTCTTTGGTACTAATTTTAATGAAAAGCAGGCTAAATTTGTTATAAATAAATACAAAAATAAAATATTTCTCAGGCCATTTTATACCACTTGAGGCTTCCATTTCCTATGAGCCTCTTAAGCTATTTCTTTGAATGCATGAAAATTACGATTTGCTAATGTATCAGAGAGGTATTTGTATCTGTTAGCTTGTTTAATTCCCCTTTCTCCAATGCCTGTTTTGGAAAAGAAGACTGAGGGGAGCAGTTTTGATTGTAGAAACAGTCTTTATAGAATCAACTGCTCATTGTCCCAGTACAGCACCAAATCTAAGATCAAATGCATAGTCTCAGTGAGACTATGATCATTCCCCTGGTACAGCACATAGTTTGATCTTGGGAGGAAGTTTAGAGTGATCTCTGATTTTTGAATCACCTCATGTTACTGATGACTGATTCTTGTTTCCAAACAGATTTTTTTCCCCTTTAGGTAAATGTGATCTTAACGGGGAAAGCTACGTTTGCTCATTTACATGTCAGCATTATTTGTACTTGCTGGATAAGAGAACTCTAATCAGTGTGAGCTAGAAACAACTATAAAACTGTTCAGTTTCCCCCACTTTATTCATTTTAGGTGCATTGTATGGCATATCAGAAAAATATCAAAACTCCAATGACGAAGAAGAGTCCACTTCTAATACTCCCCTTGTGCTCCCTTTAATTATTTTCCAAGCTCTCTAACAATATCAGGTGGCTAGGAGCCATGTGTAAAATGTCCCATAATGCTCTAGAAACAGTGGAATTAAAATGGCAGTAATATAAGAAGGGACACCCAGGAAAAACAAACCTCAAAAACTCCTTCAAACCCTAAGCTTACCTTCTGCACACTGTCATTTAAAGCACTTTCTCCCTGACTAACCCCTTCCTTGCTTTTTCTTTCTTTCCTTCCTTCCTTCCTCCCTTCCTTCCTGCCTGCCTGCCTGCCTGCCTGCCTTGGGAGATCACACAACTCTTTAATTCTGGGTATCATCAATAAAAGCAATGCAGAACCATCGAAAAGCAGAAATGATGGTAGGAACTTATGATTCGAAGGGTAGGAACAGCAACAAGAAGATTCAGAAACAGAGAAAACTTGCTTGCTGGCTCATATCTGATGATATTATTTGATCAATGAAACATGCCAACTTTGTCTAATCAAATAGGCAGAAAGATACCAGAGACAGGTACCGGGCCTTACGCCACAAAGGGCTTTTTAATTGGTAACCAACAATTTGAATTGCACCTGGAAACTAATTGGCAACTAGTAGAGCTCATAGAGCAGAGGTATGCCCATCACTGCTTGTGCCACTGTACTCTGGACCAACTGAAGTTCTGGATGGTCTGCAAGGGCAGTCCCTATTAGGACATGAGAGACTGGAGACTTTCCCAGTCCAGGAACAGGTTCAGCTAGCACACAAGATGAACTTGCATGAAGGCCTTCCTAGCCATAACTGCAAATTGTTCTCAAGCAGTAGGTGCCACTCCGGAAAAACCCAAGACTGTTCACCAATCTCAAATGGAGAAGTGCTAACCCATCCAGGACCTAAGACAGACATTCTCCAATTAGGTTAGATTTGCTGAATTGAGAGAAAAGTGCCTGCAATGAAGAAATGTGAGGAAAGTAAAGTAGCTGAAAGTAAAGAAGTAAAGTATTTAAAAAAGCTTTAAATTAGTTTAAAGAAGTGAGTGATGGTATCGCTAAGGAAATAAAATGTAGAAACTCTGTTTCACCTCCTGAACAGAGAAGTGTTTGTACTTGAGAAAACGATATCAGAACAGTAGTTGATTATAAATGGAATGCAAAGTAACAGATAATATGGTTTCAAAAATAAAAAAATTACAGTTTTGAGACTGAAGAGATTAGGAATGTGTAGCTTTTAAAAGACAAGACTGGGAGAATTTATCAGAGCACTTTTGAAATACCAAGAATTATTCTCTATCATCCCAGAGTACTGACTGGAAAATAATGATCTTACTTTACTGCAAGACTAATTCTAGTCAAATGATAAATACTTCTGAACATTAGGACCAGTTTAATATGTAATTAGATGTCATCAGAGAGGTGGTGGATTCACTTTCATTGAATGTATCCAATAAGAATCTAGACAATCTCTTGTCATGCGTGTTTTAATTTGGATTCTTGCACGAAGCAAGGACAGTCTAGATCACCTTTTCAGTGCTATGATATTACAACCTGGAATGGTATCCAGAAGGTTGATCCTCCTTTTATGCACATAGTTTCCATCTTCCTAGAATCGTTCTCTAAATAGAGTGGAGAATTTTTTTGCTGCCTCTGATGGATTCTGATATGGTAGCCATAAATTGAAAGGGGAGAGTTATTCCTCCCCTCCCATGCATGGTGATCTTAATCCAGTTCAGCATTCATAGTTACTTTTGAGTAAAGATGGTATAGGGAGTATATTTAGCATACTGAGGAGTTACTTTTTCATTTCATTCATGACCCCAGAATCCCTTTCCCTTTGATGTGTTCTTTACCAAATTGTTAAGGCAGACCCATTAGAGCGGGGGTTTCAAACTCACATTGTCACAGCGGCATCATGTGATGTATCAGGACTTTTTTCTCCTTTGCTAAACCGGGCATGGGAATGGCCGGTGCATGATGCATCCAGCCCACAGGCCGGGAGCATGACAGCCTGCATTAGAGGGATCTTACAACAATGGCAAGAAAATTCACAAGTTTGCTTTTAGAGGAACAAAATGGTTTTTAGAGCAGCCTATTAAAATCTCTTTTATCTTTTACATGATTTAATTGTGCTGATTTGTTTGATGCTTGCTTTGGAATGACTGTTTACTGGTGAAAACTTTGTTCAAAAGTCACTATCACCACAAACTAAGAAGCTGAAATGGGGAAATGTTTTTAGTTTTTCCAGCTGTTTCCTTGCTGTGTTTTAGCTTGTGCACACAGTGTTTTTATTTTGGTAAGAAGGCAAAAGGAATTAATTCTCGATTGCCCAAGAACTCTGGCATTTCTTTCTCCATCAATCTCATCAAACCTCATTCCATGCAAAGGGCTTTTGCAAACTACTGTGAAATAGTCTTGATTGCCAGAGTTAATCAGAGCCAAGAAAAATTTAAAGCAGCGTTTACGTAATTGTGCTTGTATGAATGTGTCCAAGAGAAGGAAAGAAATATTTGCCTCCAGATATATAGTTCAGCTTTAGACTAAATGGTGTTTGGGCAGAAGGATGCTCTTTAGATAGAAACATGCATTACATCACTTCACAGTGTGGTGAGCCAGCCCAACTGTTCATGTGCTTTCTGAGTCATTCTAAAGAATGAAGCCAAAATATTGCCCTGAAAATTTCTATCTGTCTTAAAGATGAAACTATTTACTGAAATTATGTTATCTTCAAACATCTTTACTATGAATTGGTGTGATACAGCCAATTTCTCATTGGAGACTGGGGATTAGTCCTATTGAGTCACAAAGATCTCCTTGGGTTGGTTACCCTTCCTTATATTAATATACCATAAAGCAGAGGGGGAAATGGAGGCTCATTGGGAAATTACTGGGATTCACATGCACCATTTGGGATTGTTCTATCCCGAGGAAAATAAATACCATAAATAAATGCAATGTTTTATTTAAACCCATGCAATGTTTTATTTAGACCCTTATGTTTTGACTAATGGGCCCAGTATAGGAATCCTCAGACAATATTGTCATTAAAATATTTAAAAGGCAAAAAGTGAATTGGTCCAAGGAACCTAGGTAGATTGGTGCTCATAGTCTTCTAATTCCTCTGATTCTGGCAGAAAATTTTTGATGAATGTTCTGATTCCTATTTGTTTTCATTATAGTTTTTTTTAAAGGGCATATGGTTACACCTGTCCTTACTTTTGTTTTGCTTCTTATTTGCAGGGAACATTGAATATAGTTGTCCAGCTACCAATGAGTGTGAAATCACAAAACGGAGGCGCAAATCCTGTCAGGCCTGTCGTTTTATGAAATGCCTGAAAGTGGGGATGCTGAAAGAAGGTAAGGTGGGCTGCACTGCGCTTTCTCTCTGAATATAAAAGCAAAACAAAATAGGAGAATGGCTGAAAAAACGAGCAGTTCAATTAGTCTGATCTCACTGTCTCTTGCTTCAAAATGTGGACGGTCCTAAGGAAGGTCTTCAGATAATGGAGCAGTTAGGGAGATTTGTAAAAAGTTCAAGATTGAGCAACACTATTGAAGCAGTATTGTGGTTTGTAGGATTTCAATCATAGCCATCATCTTGTTGTTGTAGTTTTACTCACCCCAACCTGAAATGATATTTGGCTAGGGTATATAGTGTATATGGTGTATATAGCCCATCAGCAGATATATATTGATGGTGTTCTGGCTCACCATCATCATATATGGTTACTTTTTTTAATCTGACGTGCTGTTTTCATTTACATTTTGGTTATTTAAGTTATATTTTGGTTATTTTTGTAAACTATCATGGGTAAAGTAAATAAATAAATACTACATAGAAACTGACCACAGCGAAATAATTTTCTTGGCTTTGCTGTTTGAAAATGATAGAGAGAAAAAAACTTTTTTCTACAGATTCTGGTTCTCTGATGAGCAGGCAAAGATCTCATTTGTGAAACAGCTTTCTCTTGCCCATTTATTATTAGGGCAATTCCTTTATTAAATTCTCCACAGAATACAGCATGCAAGCTATTGCGTCCTCAGGGCTTCTTCATCTGCAGCAGCAGGTGTGAAGAGGAAAACAGGTTAAAAGATGGATGATGTTAGAGTGATTGAGTCTTTGTATTGTTGCTCTCAAGATGCAATGAGTGAAGAGGTAGCAGCCATTCAAATTAGGCTGTGCTAGATATGGTGAAAGTTTCAGATTGCATCTAGGACTGCCCTGAAGAATACTAAGATGAAAAACATAATTAGGATATCCCTTTAAAAAAAAAGGAGGGGGGCTAGATTCTGTTTGTTATCTGTATCTGTCTTCATCCTTATTTGACATAAATGGGTACTTGGGCAGAAAGGAGAAAAATGATCAGATGAAACTAGACCATTTTTGTATTTTAAAAGCTGGAGATCTTAAAGTAATTGTAAAAAGCTGCATAAGCTAATGCAATGGAACCTGAACCGCGTTGCTGTACCCAATTGTTAAATGTCTCCTCAGAGGAAAAAAAATCTGCTTTCAGGTGATATACAGTATGTTTTAAACACACGTGCACAAAATATTTCAGACTGAAGCCTGCAGGCATTTTGACATTTGAATGCCAAATTGCAGTACCAAATTTTTGCCCAGTGAATTGAGGCTGCTAGGGAGGTGGGGCAGGGGGCACTTATGACCTCAGACCTACAGTGGGCTTATTTTGGGATTAATAGAATAATGGCAGAACTAGATATACATAGCTGCCATTTGTCTAAACTGTTCCTCTAAGATTCAGAAATACAGTGCTTCAAATATAACCTGATGGTGTTGTCCAGTTCATTCTCCCTGCATTAAGACAGTCAGTAAAAGCTTCAGGAAAATTTGGAAAGTGAAGTATTTGTAAATGCATTAACTTATCAAAGTATTCCCTATATGCCGTTTCTTAATATTTAGTTAAACACTACTTGCCTTTATTCTGAAAGACATGTAGCAAGTCTATATACTACAGAAAATGAAATGACCCCAGACTATAGGATGTCTTGTAATTAAATATCAGCTTTCCACATTGTCTTCTTATTTTCTATGTTTTTTTAAAAAATATTGTTTCTCTTGTTGCCGAACACTCATCTTTATAATAATGACCGATAGACACATAAGCAATAATAGTGATCCCTTTTTTTCCCCATGTTCAGTATTTAGGGCTATTTCAAACTCTCTAAATTGGATGAAAATAAAATGATTATGATCATTTTCATCAGTATCATTGTAGATGTACGATTACAAGAGCCCAAGAAACCGGCTGCCTCACACTATGGTCCTGTCTAATTCAGCATTTTTTTCTCAGCAGATGTCTGGCTGGACTAGCAAAGCTAAAAAGCTGATATGAGTGTAATAGTATCACACAGATCTGTACCTTAGTGAAAGACATACTGCCTTGTGCGTTTCTTACTGGAGGCAATATATAGCCAGCATGACTAGAGCTAACAAAATTAGCTTTATTCTCCATGAATTTGTTTAATCTCTCCATAAACTCATCTAAATTAATAGTCAGTGAATTCTATGGAATCAAATTCCAGAATATTTGTTATAATTTTTTTATTATATCATTGTCCGGCAAACTCTTCAGTTTAACAGTCTGTTACAACTGAATATCACCAGCAATAGACCTTAGCCATATCTTTGTTATATATTTTCATTTGGAAAAGAAACAGATGGTTCAAATTTAAATTCAAATTTTGTAAAAACTATTGGTATCCTTAAGCTTTATTATTTATTTTTTAAAAATAAATCTTGACACTTGCTCTGAAGCATCAGGGGAAATCAACATTTTTTCATACTTGACCCCCCCCCCACACACACACATTTAATAACATATGCACCACAGCCTCCAGTCCCACTCATGTATCATCTACATATTATTGTTCGCTTACTGGGGAATAATTTTTGACATCCCCAAAGAGAAAAGACAGAAGAAGAGGATTGTCATTGGCAAATAGGGTCAATGGAAGGGAAAAGGGAAAAAGTAAGGTTCCAAAGGGACACTTCAAGACTATGAAAGACTACCCTTGTGATGTAGATACTGGGGCTTGGTAGAGCAATGAGGAAAATGAACAAGAAACAGAGGCAGGAAGGGACATAGTGAACAATCAATAGGTTTCTCAGATATCGTGGCTGTTTTCTTTAAGAGAGCCGTAATCAATGCACTATAACTAAAAGGATGTATGAGCATAGAGCCATCTCAATTACTTCCATTTTTATACTGCAGAGTAGAGACTCACTGAGATAGCTAAAATTCTAAGTGAAAAACTACCTATTAAATTCTGAGATATAAGTTCAGAGCACATGTATTCAGTATGTTGGTTATTAACCTATAGTTAATCATCCTTCTGACAAAAAATTGTCAGTTAATATTCCTTCAGGGGCTTTAAAACTGTAGAGATTGTCCAAAGTGGCATAAAGTATTTTTGCTGAATATACAGTTTGCTCTCAGAAATCACCCTGGAGGAAAAAAATTGGTTCCAGATTTTGGCCAGGAGAATTTGACCTTCAAGCATGCTTGAAACAGGGAAGATATGTTGGAAGACACTAGATATTTGTTTTACAAATTCTGGTATTATTTTAATAAAACCAGGAGACACACTAATGGATAACTGAGCTCAAATGTCATGTATGCATTTTTTTTCTTTCAGTTCTTATTTCTGTATTATGCTGAGGCCATTGTTCTGTGATGTTGAGCTTCTGAAGTAGTGGTGAAGAAAAATGCTATTCTTAACATTTCCTCTGTGAGAGAGGGAGTTGCTGGAAAGCTTTGAATAATTTAGATTAGGGGTGTCAAACTCAAGGCCCACGGGCCAAATCCGGCCCATGGGGTGCTTAGATCTGGCCCACGGGGCCACCCTGGAAACAACAAAGGACTGGCCTGCAGTGCCTTTGCCAGCAAAAAAGGAGCTCAGAGGGCTGCGCGGGCCCATCCAGGCTCCATTTTCGGCCACAATGGCCTCCTGCAGCCCTCTGCCAGCCCTCTCTCTGAGCTTCATTTTTGCTTTATGCTCAAATGGGGGATAACTATTGGAAATTCCCAAAGACTGTTGTAAATGTGATTTTTGATCTGTAGAAATCTTTCCCAATTTGGTGCTTTCTAAATATATTGCAATACAATCTCCATCATCCTGCCATCCATAAAGACAAGGGAGATCTAAAGAGTACTACAGGGCACATCTCTGTATGTGGAAAAAACATGTTGAGATCCTATTTGCTCTCTAACAGTTGACTGAAAACCAGAGCTCTGATTTTGCTGAATGATGCTCCAGAATTGGAAATAAATACACAGTAGGTTGGCTGCATTCTGAACAAGAATTCAGCTAAAAATGGTTTGAACCGAGCCTTGACTTTAAAGCTGTTCTTCTTTTTGCAAAGACTTTTTGCGCTATTCCATATATTGCCCTGCTGCCTTCAACATGAACTTACAGGCCAAATTTTATCAAGGAATACTTTCCCATTGATAGCATTTCCATTGTGGAAAAATGCTTCAGCTGCTAAATCTCTGCTTGTCTTGCAGTTCTCAAAGGCAGAGGGAAGATCAAAGCCAGAGAAACCAAGACAGGTGTTATGCTGCTGAATAGGGTACTGCAAGCACCAGAAATCCAAAGTCACTTCTGCTATAGCCATTGCTTGTAATCCAAGGCACTTGGTTAAAAAATAAATGTTCAGTTGGTAACAATTACTACCCTCCCCCCTTTGTTTTCTCCTTAAATCCCTTTCAGTAGCACGCTGCCATTCTAGAGCATTGTCTGTCTGTCAAATGTCCCTGCTGAGTTCCCTTCCCCCCAGCTTTCGATTTCCATGTGTTTTCTGAAGGATATTTGATTTCAGTGAAAGCTCTGCTGACATCCAGACAGTATGTTTGTGCTTTCTCTTTGTGCTTCCTGGGAAGGATGAAGACTCCTCCGGGGATTCTGGGTAATTGGGTTAGTGGCCAGCTCATGTCAGGAAATTAAAAGGCTGCCCTGATCAGGTTGCTGCTGCCTCAGGTTTAATGGCTTTGTATTTATAGAGCATTCTGCTTCAATCCTGTGCCAGAAATACCATTTTTCTACACAGTTAGATGAATGAAGTGAATGATGTAAACTTGTGAAGTTTTCTCAGTGAACAGCACACATTTTCAAACAGATTATTTTAGGGTCTGTAAGTGTATTTGTAAAGACACTGAGCTATTTTAAGAACAACTTTTACTGTAGTATAAAGTAGCTGATCCTAACTATCTCATGTACCTCTGTTGTATTATAAGTTAACATGCAGGAAACCGTGTGTGTGTGTGTCTCTACACATTTGGCTGTTTTCACTTGTAACAAACTGGGTCTTTAGCCAATGCTTTGGAAAGAAAACAAAATGGTGGAATTGTTTAATATCCACTAAGAAAAGAGGGAAAAATACCTCTCTCCAAAAACTGTTGTTATCAGACCAGTGAAGGAACATCTGATCTCAAACTTATTGGGCAGATGTCACCTGGCTCGGCCACACTGAATTGCCACTTGAATGGATCCTCAGAATAGCTCCTTTTACGGCAGAGGGGTTATATGGGCGCAGATGTTTTTAAAGGACTTCTGTGATATAAGCGGCACCAATAGGATGGTTAGAAAATTGTCAGTCTTATTTGAAACATGAGGTAATGTCATATCGCAGGCAGAATTTTTTTTATTGCTTTATTCTATGCCATGGCACTTTATTCAGAAACCAAAATACAATAAAACAAAGGAGAAAGCGAAAGCCTAGGAAGGATAAAAAATTCTGAAAACATCAGCAAGCAGGCTGGGAAATTATATGATTTTGTTTTTTAAAAGCTGCCTTGCTACTAATTTAAAAGGCAGGAAACTATTTGTTCTTTTGGGTACAAAATATTTTTTTCTCTACACTTACCAAGAACTTTGAAAAACAGTCAAACCGCAGGATATGAGTTCATTGACTTTGTACTGCTTTGTGCTTTAGTATTCATATAGATAGTCCATTTGTATACAAGATAAGATGCATTCGCCACCACATGCCCACGGGTAGCATTTAAAGTTTAGAGACTTCCAAGAGCAGGGAGATTGTACCCTGAAAAATAACAACCATTAGCATTTCATACTGCCCCAGATATATCCCCAAAGAAATAGAGATAGGGGCAGTGATTTATGAGATACAAGGACCATGAAAGAGGTTGACCTTGATAAATAGGAACAAGTGCAGCATATGAAGCTGATCATTATACAAGTTTATTTGATGAGAAACTCCCTTCCCCGATCCAGTGCTCATGCTTAATTATTGGAAATACAACCCAGTTTTCATCTGACGAGCTTAGAACAATTCTTATATGGGACCTGAGAAACCCTAGGAGACCAGGCCTCCTAAAGTTTGGCTGTAGGGTTGTGACAGGTTTGCTGGAGGTCATTTCTGAGGTTATAATAAGGCAGTTCTTACAATCTCAGATTTGTCCAGAGAGTAGCCCAGTTGCTTGCTTTTCTATTTTGTCCCTCACCAGAATTGGTCAGCTATTTTTCATCATATCTTCTATGTCTATGGAGATTCTCAGTCATCGGGGTCATGGTTATCCAAAAAGTGCTCATATCTCCTATAAATAATTTCCTTCTATAAAATCAAATTCATGTTTTTCTTTTTCTTTCATAAAGTTAGCATGAAGATAGTGACATCCCAAAAGAAGAGGGATCAGGTAAAGGTATACCCAAGGGCCATCCTCAAACAGTTTAGATTGCATTTAGTGAGGAGCAGGCTTTAATGGAAGACTCATTCTAGCATGCAGTGCAGGCATTATTGGCTCAAAACATTTTTTTGTAACAGATTTTACATAAAAAAGGTGAGATGCAGGAACTGAGCTAAATGCTGTTCCCATTTTTCTATCATCTTCAGAAGTGATAGAATTGGAAGAAAATTCTCTGAATAATTCCCATTTATTTGTGAGGGATAGCCATTCTTTTCTTTTTGGCCCTTTCTCCTCCAGGAATTTATGTCAGAAGTGACAGCATTCATGGAGCTAAATCACTATATTGGCAGACCAGCTGCATTTTGCATCTCCCCCAATGCCTCAGATCTAGCATTGTTTTTAGACAATTGTAGAAGAAATTAGAGATCAATCTATGCTCATCTTGAAGATATTCAACAAAATGCCCTGTTTTGGCATAGGGCTAAAAAAGAAAATGTTCAGAATTTTCCCTTTGAAAAATCTCTTCTGAAAATTTTTGGTTAAATGTTGTATTTCATATCACTCCATGTACCAGTATAAGCATGCAGGCATGCACACACACACACACACTCACTCACATCATTATGTTTCCCGGAGGAAAAAAAAACATTTTGTTATCTTCATATGCTAAGTCATTTAAATGCATGGAGATTTAATGATTCAGATAAATTACAATTGAGAATAAATTTTGTTTTCTTTTAATTAGGCAAGTAAACTAATTGGGACTGTTTAAAACAGCTTTGTGTTAGATAGCCTCCCTGTCCCAATGCAAAAGTACTAAATCATGGTTGGTAGCTGCTTCAAAAGGCAGCAAGAGAATTTGTTTTCCTCTTGTTTTCTGTCTAGTGAAGCAACAAACTAGATCAGGTGTATTGTAGAATGACAGCTTGCACTGCAGAATCTTTTGCTAACAGTTCCCAGTTTCTCTCACACAGTGATCATGACTTGGCTCTATTGTTATGAAATTTTAGCTAATGTCAGATTTTGAATCTCAGCAGTTAGCATTAAAAGCAGAAACTTACTATGATCTCATTTTCAATTGGCATCCTCTTGTTGGCATCTTATGCTTAGTATATTCATCCTGTTTCTATTCCTATTTCTGCAAACTGTTCAATTATGTCATCTATCTACTTCTCCATTTCTAATTTCTATGGATTGAGACTTTTAAAAAGGTAAGTTGTTCAAATTATATAATTTCCATAAATCATTCTATGTACATTTCCAGAATCTTTAAATCATGACCATTTTTTCAGCAATAATCTGACAAATCACATTTTTCCTAAGAGGTAACTTGTCCGTCTTGGCTAAGTCCAAGCATTTCATTGTTTGCTTCTCTCTTGAATTTCTTATCCTGTGCAAGTCAGGCCATGGACGGGTAGAAAGACGTCTACAATTCTGGCATACAGTAGATTGACATTCAAACAACAAGATGCTGAAAGCGAAGTTAAGATGGACTGATGGAGAGCGAGGAGATTGAAATTAAAGTTTGAGAGATTGTATTTAGACTGTATGAATTTAAGAGTCTTTTTTTAAAAAAAGTCTTCCTCACTCAAGGGTAGGGCAAGCTTGAAAGAGGGAGAGACAAATCTATTTTGTCCTCAGGTAGAGGACAATGTGGCTGCCTTTAGGCAGCTGGCTTACAGTTGATACAATAGGTGAGAGTAAGATTGCTTGCAGGGCAGTCCCGTTAAACTAATTTTGAAGTCAATGGACTTGTTACCAATAGTCTTGAAGGGCCTGTCCAAAGTGCTAGATTTTGTTTTCAAAGCCCTGGATACAGTGCAGGATTAGGATATATCAGGCAATGCTTTGCCAGAATCGAATCTGCCCATACAAACTAATTCTTGACGGTGGTCTTGTGGTAGAATGGACTGACTGCTTATCTTTCAATCTAGTGCCCTAATGTTTCTATTACCCTAATTCTTTTTGGTAATTTTTATGCTATCCAACAAGTTCATACAATTTCCTAACATACATGCTTCTCTCATTTGTTTTCAATGAGGAGGATGAGGATGAGGAGGATGAGGAGCTACATGCAGAATGTAACTCCTCACATGCTGAGTTGCATTTTCATAATTTTGAGTGAGATTGCAAACTTGTTAGGGCATGGATGTATCTGTTTATTTGGTCTGTTGATTGAATAAATAGAAGCTAATTTCTCTGCTGCCCAAACACTTAGAATTTCTCTGAATGGCATTTACAAGGCTGAATGAAATGTTTATAAATCAGCTAGCCTACATCCTGTCTCTTTAACACTGTCTGTGATTATGTCTGCGTTGGGATGAAACAACAGTGACCTTATTAAAGTGTTTGTCTCAAGGAGTGTCAAACAGGATGCAGGAACAGGAGGAGAACAATGTCTTGTTGGAAATTAATGAGGTAAAGTCCTTGAATAAAAAGACATATGCACAACAAGGAAAAGAGATGTGGAGTTTAAATCTTCTTGTACTTCTGTCTCTTATCTCTTCTAATACACTTAAGTTCTTTTGTGCCTCTCTAATCTGATTGAGAATGCCTAATTCCTCTGCAACCTGTGCAGCCACATCCCCAGCCAAGTACTGAGGGCAAAATGTTTAATATATATGTATATTTCTTTAGTAAATTGTGTGACTTCTTCCCTATCTTCTCTTTCCCTTATCCTGTAATGAGTCTTGGCCCTGGAGCTGAAGTTTGGTGGTTCAATTTACTAACCAATTCTTGCTCTAAGGAAGATATGGTCAAGTTATCATAGCACTTGACGTAGCCTTGTGCAAATGTTCCCTGTTACATACAGTGAACAATTCAGGGCCAGAGCCGTTAAACATGCTGATAATTCCAGAGTGGTCTAAATGTATTTATGCCTATTCCCAATCTGTATAGTTTATTACATTTTGTGTGGTTCATGTTTTAATTTTTTGTTGTGTTGTATTTTATTTTCAGTATTATTTGGCTGCTATCTGATTTTTTTTTTTCAAATGCCAGAACTTAACCTGAAAAGTTCCACATTAGACATTAGCACGCACCTTTGAAAAGAAAGTGCATGGCAGTTGGAACATGGCCAACAGAAACCATTTTTCCTTCACATGCATTGGTATATACATTAGTGAATATAGTTTGCATGCCCTTATGGCCCTATCCACTACAAATATAAACACATATACAGTATATTCTCAGACAGAATGACAAACTCCATATCCATTGGATTGAGGCAGTTGTAGATTATTATTACTATAGATATATGATATGATATGTTATAATATATGGTATATATATTGCTTCCCTTTAGATATATCATCTTAGCTGATTGTGGCAGAAATCCAATTTGAAATTGGATGTTATGAAAACCATAATAATAGATTTTTTCAGAAAGTACCACGTGGATTACAGATGTCTTAGCATTTTCGGAATTCAGCAACAGCCAAAGGTTTCACCATTTGTATGCTATGCAGATGTGTTAAAAATGCCATATGTACATTAAACTATTTTTTGGATGAATCTGCATTGATAAGATGAATTTTACCACTCATCATATAAAGAGATATGATGATGTTCATCTGTGTGATCGGTGTAGAACTAAGAAACAAAAAGATGAAAGATAATACCTGATAGTATAGGGTTAAATATCAGTTCGCTGATATATGCAGTTATAAAACTCTTCCCCAGTCAACCAAATGATGCTAGTAAAATATTCCTGGTGTTTGGATGGGCATAACTAGGTTTTGTCTAAGCTCAAGCAGGTTCCAGAGACTTTCTATCTTAGTTCTGTGTGGTGTTGCACTCTCTCAGACAGAATTGGTACACAGTTTGAATCTTCACTTGGACTCCAGACTCCTGCTTGAAAAGGAGATATAATCAAAAAAAAGTATTTGCATAACTTTATAAAAAGAGTCTTTTGCATAAGGCAAAAGAGTGTTTGCATACCCGTTCCCATTCCTGGGATCAGGAGGTGTTGCTCATGGTTATTCATGTTTTTGTCATCTTCCACTTGAACTTTTGCAATGTATTATACCATCCTTGAAGATCATCTAGAATCTGTGCTTGGTCCAGAATGCAGAATAGATAGTTATGGTTGCATCCATGTAACATCAGAGCTGCATTAGCTTCTTATAGATTTTCAGGTATAACACAAGGTACTGGTCACTACCTAGAAAATTCTTCACAGCACAGAGCGAGAACAGGGACTGCTTATATTTGGCTACATTTGCCTGAATCATGACGTCTAACTGAGAAGGCATATATTGGATTTCTTTATTAATCTAAATCTAATATCATCTAATGGACTCAGAAGGCATGCCTTTACTGATAAAGCATCTGCCCTTTGGAATAACAGTCATCTTTTCTTTCACTCCCCAAGATTTAGATGGCTCTGTTGCTCTTAAATAAGTCTTTAAAACTAGGTTTTTATGCACATTGAATTCACATTGAATCAGGATATTAGTAACCCCATTTACTTATTAATTTGTGTTCTTGAAGATCTGGATCTCAATTTGTGCTGTTACATGTTTTGCTTTTAGGTTTTTGTGGAGTTTTGGAGAAGTTATGAAGTTTCAGTTTTATGCCGGCCACTCAGAGTTGCAAGTTGGGAAGCCATATACATTGCATAAACAAACAAACAAAATAGTAATGTCCTGATTTGGACCTCTGATGCATCCAGATTTAAATTCAGACAATACAGTAAAAAGCATGGATGTCCAACCTTTTGCCTTGCCTGAGCCTTTCACTGAGTGAAAAGGAATTTGTCTTGGGCCACATATAAAATATATAATATAGTTGATAAACAACCAACTTTCTTTAAAAGTTTGCAATCTTATGGGTCTGTGTTACTAACTGTCCAAGACTGCATGGGACCTGGAATAAAGTTAAGCTGTTACTATAAACTATTCTGTCAACAATTCTGTCAACTATTATTCTATAATCTATAATCTATAATGTTTATCTAAACATTAGGCTAGAATAGCATTATACCATTAGAATAAGTAGTCACATACTTCTTCTAATGGATGACAAAAGAACTGTCCTCAATTGGATCCCACTTTAAAAAAAACAATTTCACGTCAAAGACTTCAGTGTTTCACTATGATCTAGAAATCCTATGAAACTCAGTGCAGCTTACATCTCAACATACATGTGAAAAGATTGACCTGTAAGCCATGCTTGAGCTGAATGTACTTTGGTAACTGATTATGCCCTTAATACCCAAAGCTATAGCATTTTAACTCATACATAAATTCCTAAAATAAAATGGTAATGTTTTCAGGTTATTGAACAACGTTTTATCTATAAGCCTGAATGCAAGTTCAGCATGACTTTGTTTAAGAAAGAGATAAAAAGGATGCCGATTGTCAATGAAGCAAAATAGGAAGCACTTACAGATAGAGCTAAAAAGTAGAGTGATTTTGGCAAGAAGAATTCAATGTGATTTGAAGGTTGCAATTTTTCAGTAATATTTATGAAGGTTAATTGCTTCTTTTCACAAACTATAGATTACCCAAGAATCAGACTGGTGTTCTGGGAATTGGGTCAATAATTATTGGTGTCCTCTTCATCCTGCCCAAATATTTTTTCCGCTTAAGGCAAAAGCAAGGATGGCATCATCCACAACCAGCTCTGTTTTCCAAATCAATGCCATTGTCTGCTCTCCTGTATCTGATGCTTGAGATGGTTACTTCATTGTGCCTAATGGTTGGGCCAGGTTGCCATGGATATTAATGAACAACTGATACAAAAGAAAAACAGGTCTATTGATTTAGAAAGACAGGACGGGATAACGTTTAAGATGTGTTATATGTTTTTATCTCTAATTTGGAAGAGGGAGTGAAGAAATAATATATATTCATTAATATTCAGTGAAAGAAACAGTTTTACCAATTTTAGAGTTAATTAATGCAATTTTAAGACTTTTTTCTTATTGGGCTGTTTGAAAACTATATTTAGATTAGTTGAAATATATACAGAAATTAATGAAATGTATACAGGAAATAAAACAGTATTACTGAATGGGAAAAATACATTTGTTTTTTTATATTATTACAAGTATATTACCTAAGATAGTATGCCATACTGGACATTTTTTGTATAAAAGGAAGATAAAATCTTCTGTCACAATTTTTGCCTTCAGAAATCCAGGTGTTAGAAAGTATTTGCAGACTAATTTGTTGAGGAAGTTATTTGTTTTCTGAGTAACTTCAGGAATAACAACTGAGCTTTTCCTCTGTTTTATATATCGAGTCCTATAATCTTGAGCAGCTTGGAAGAAGCCGTTTTCTTTTTCCAATTAACTGTCAAAGAATTGCAGATGTATACATATATTTTATGTTTTTATCTAAACTGTTAACCTTAGCAGCCATTTTATGTATTTTCGACAGTTAAACTAGGAATACTTGTCCCCCCCCTTTTTTTTTGTAGTATCGATCTTTCTCCATTTATAATTGCTATTGATGGTAAAGAAATGCCCTTCCCCCCTTTCAGAATCTCACGTAAGATCCTTAAGATTTCCTTCTTTTGCTTGCAGGAGTACGTTTGGATCGAGTGCGTGGAGGCCGCCAGAAATACAAAAGAAGACTGGACTCCGAAAGTAGTACTTATCTGAGTTTACAGATTTCCCCTCCAGCCAAAAAACCATGTAGGTGGCAGTTGCAAACACTCTTTATGGATTAAACCTTCAATTTTCATTGATCTCCTTAAATTTTCATTGAGAGAATCAAATTCTCAATAATTTTAATTATACAGCAATTAAAATAGCATGGCCTAAATAAGGTCACCCGAGGCTATAGTGTGCAAATCTAAAGCTAAATTGAATGTTATATAGAAAGCATTTCCACTGACACAACCAACATTTTCTTCCACCTTTTCTTTCTGGGTCTCTCAATTCTGTTTTTTACGGGATGGCAGAATAAATTTGGGAGACGTGTCAGGATGAGAGGGCAGGGTTGATTCAATAGTGGAGGCCATTCTGACAATAATTATGTTTGCATGAACATACTTATGAAAAATTGAAAATATTTGTATAAATATAAGGAAGACACTGTTATTTCCCAACACATGTAGCCATTTAGTCATCAACCTCCACACAGATATGATGACCTACCATCACTAATTCTTTTTTTGAGGTGTTTTTTTTAAGCTTGCTAATTTATCAGCTTGTCCATTGCTGATACTCTTTCCCTCAGTCAGTTGATAATAATTTTTGAAGTATTTCATGATAGGGCATTGAGGTAGTAATAATATTTAATTCTGGAAGCATTTGGCAAACTACAAAAATAGTTCTAATGTTCACACCAAATGGACATTTAGCTTGATGCTTTCACCTGTATGAGGCATACACTTTAATTATAGTCATTCTTCATCATCAATATATTTGCTTGTGAGTTAATTATCTAGTACCATAGATTAACAGAGCTCTTTTCCTACAATAACTAGACCAGGATTTGGCAAATTATCTCTCTGCAACCATGTATGGCCCCAAAACTTTCTTTTTTTCCATCCAGAACTCCTCTGATTGTGATCGCTGAAAATCAGTGTGTACATAAACACAAAAAATTGTGATAAGAGGTCTAAAATAAGATTAATATAATTAAAGTCAACATTTAAAAAACTGTCCATTCTTAAAATTTCAATCCATATATGTAACATGATCCCAGCCACTGTTGGGATCCCTTCTTACCTCCTAATTCTCTCCCTTCTTACTTCCAAATTAATGCTATTCCCTATCACCAAATGTTGCCCAACTCTAATTTAATGGGTCCTCTTAACAATTTCTTGGCTCATCTTGAAATTATATATGTGCCGAAAATATCCTGAAAAAAATAAGGCCCCCTTTGTGATAGGGGCGTTGTCCTCATTAGAGAACACTAGAGAATCTATGTTGCTTCTGCAGTGTCTGTAAATAATAGATTCAACAAGATCAGAAGAATTATGTTCTGTATGCATGTACTAAGAGAATCGAATGCACTTCACGTAAAAATTGCTCATATGAATAATTAGAAAAATATATAAAGAGAAGTGAGAAATGAATCATAATTCATTTGTATTTTCTTCCAGACACAGGTTAAGGGTTATTGGCTTTTTTCTTTTTTTGCATCCTCACTTTATTTCAGGAGAGTTCTATTTCCTTTATAGAAAATATGCACTGATATAGGTACCCTAACAAAATTCATTTCAATATAACACTGATTAGTTACAATATTCACCATTTTCAGAAATGGAACTTGATTTTTTTATATAAGAATCTTAAAGATATCAATAACTGCCTTAAATTTATCAAGAGTTACCCTAAAGTAAGATGGGCAGTTAAAGCATTTTATAAGTAAATAAATTAACATGAGTAAAGATATGTGAGGATCAGGAAAGGGTCACAACTTGGTGGTAGGATATATAGTTTGCCTGTTTAATTTTACAGGTTCAGCATGATGTTTCCATTTTAAAAGGGCCCAATATCAGGTGAAGAATTGCCCAGTGAGCTGCTGGATCAAGATGAAAAGTAATATATTTCTAATAGATTCCAAATAGCATATCCAAAACAAAAAGAGGAACAAAAAAAGTCTTGCTCTCCCTTTTGTAAAGATTTTAAATTTTTTTAGTTGCAGGAATTCACCACAAGTATATTCTAATTTCTGCTTTGGGATTTGCAGTGACTAAAATAGTCTCCCACTTGCTGGTGGCAGAGCCAGAGAAGATTTATGCTATGCCTGACCCTACCATGCCGGAAAGTGACATCAAAGCATTGACAACACTCTGTGACTTGGCAGACAGAGAACTTGTTGTGATCATTGGCTGGGCAAAGCACATCCCAGGTAAGATGGGAGAGCTAAGATGGACACAAAGTAGGGACAAAATTATTCATGTAGGGGAATTGTAAACTGTAACGGATCTTTGTTTGCTAAATGGCACAGGAGCAATCCACTCTTCTTTAGCATGTCATGAATAATAAAACATTTCTTTCTGCTGTTGCTTTCAATATGTGGAAGGGGAAACATACATTTTGGAGTAAAAAGGAGATCTGTGAGTTCCACTTTCTAATGTCACCAGATTGAACAGGAGGTGGAAACGAAACTGTGCAAATATATCTTGTTTATTGTTATTGTGTTGTTTCTGTTTCCTGAGCTAATGCACATAGGGGATACAGGGAAAATCTACAATCTTTAGCAAACAAAGGTTACAGGAGGACAGTCTGTAGCTTAAATATCCTTTTTGCTTGTAGTATGATTTCCAGCACAATTATTGATTTATTTGTGTAAATTAATGTATCCATAGCTCCTGGCGATTACGCTATATATTTAGCTTTGACCTGAAAAACTCAAGTAGATAGAGATTTGGAGAAAGAGGTCAGTCTTTAGATACTGCTTCTCAGCAAATCTTAATCCTGATAGTGCTCTTCTTGAAGGAGGCCTGTTCTGTTAGGGATTACACTGCTCACTAGTTGCACAATCTGCCAGGACCTGATTCAGCACAAACCGAGTTAGGTTACTGATTAAGGCAACTCAGCCTGAAGACCCCAAGGGCTGAAGAGAATTAATAGAGTGGATAATCATGGGCCAGAGTAGACTATGGCTTCTGTAAAGCTCACACCAATTATTTCATTTTGATATGGTTCTTCCTGCCTGAGGATTTCTGAGATCATTTTGTAATTAACTAGACACTCTGTTGCCCAGATGGAGTTTTAGTTGCAGCAATATCACCTTTTTTAACTGCTGGGACAGATGCTGCACATTGTATGTATCTTCCTAAAATATATGGAGCATTTCCCAGATAATATATTCATTGTTTTTCTGGATACAATGTGGACTGTTGTTGTCTTTCTCTGGTCCACAGTTGACTGCATCCTTCTTTATTATTTATTAAAGAAGTAAAATGTGCCATTTTGTAAAATGAAGTTCATTATTTGGAAATTGGCATATTACTTAAACAATTGATTTACTGAGTAATTGAATCATTTCTGGATTTCATCCTGCATTTGAGGATAAAAATTCTGAGCATATAATTCACTTGCTAGTTCTTTGTTATTGGCATAGGCATAGGTGAAATCACGAAGTTGACTGTTTTAATGAAATTAGTGAAACTGAATTGGGAAACGTGTGGATGGCCAGGAGAGGCTATAGGTACGTTTGTCTAGTGGCAGATCTGATCTAAGACTTTAAATAAACTTCTACCAACTCAGTGCATCATAACACACGTACTCATAGCATCTGGAGGAGCTAGCAAAGTGGGGAAGGGTGGGGCTGGGAGGATGGAAGTGATGAAACAAGCATCACAGCAACATGATGTTGTGAGTGACGTACTGTCGTGTCAGAACTCATAATAGTGACTTTTTTTTCATGAGTTCATTGCATGTGTATCATCATTTTGATGCCGTTGCAGTTTGCTCAAGGCATCCATATTTGTATTGTGATATTTCTAATATGAGATAATACAGTAAAGTACTTTATACAACATTTATTTAAATTTTCATTAATAAAATTTAGCAGTCTGACCTGATTTTTCAATTCAATTATTTGCATTCTCTGTTAATAAAGAATTATATATCCAGAAATAATATTTAGTCAAAAGGAAGGGCTCAGCTACATGTAATACTATATAATTGCACTCATGTATTGAGGAGATTTTTTTAAACTTGGCATAGTGAAACTTTCCTTTTGTTTGCCAGAACACTGAGACAGGTGTTTATATGTACAGCACACACGTTTTAAGTCTGTATTAATTCCAAAACCTGCCTCTAGATGTTCCTTATTCTAGTGCAAACTCTCTGTACTATCAAACTATGAGAGCAAAAAACTTAAACCTCCCTTTTCTGAATATATAAAAATACCATATGTGTTTATGGGGTTTATCAAGTATCATTTAGAATTACAGAATAACGGAGGTGGAAGAGATCGCAAGCAGGAGATCCTATACTATTTTAAACCAATGACTGTCCAATCTTGTCTTAAAAACCTCCAGTGATGGAGAACCCACCATTTTTGAAAGTAAATCATTCTACTGATTAATTATTCTCACCAACAGAAAATTTCTCGTTAATTCTAGGTTGGAGCTCTCTTTGTTAAGCTTTCATTCATTACATCTTGTCCCGCTCTCAGGTGCTTTGGAGAATAGTTTGACTCCTTCCTATCTGTGACAGCCCCTCAAATACAGGAAGACTTCTTATCATTTCATCTCTAGTCCTTCTCTTCGTTAGATTAGACATTCCCAGTTCCCGCAACCATTTATCATATGGTTCAGCCTCCAGTCTCCTAATCATCTTTACTTCTCTTCTACACATTATTTCTAGAATTTCAACACCTTTTTGTATAGTGATCAAAACTAGATGCAGTATTCCAAAAGTGATCTCACTAGTGGAGTACAAAGCATCACTGTCACTTCTCATGATCTTGATGTTATCCGTGTGTTGATGCCACTAGGACATTCGGTTTTTTTGGCAGCTGCAGCACACTGCTAGAGTACAAAGCAGCTCATGATCTTAATACTGTCCCTCTGTTAGTGCATTAACCTTTTTGGCAGCTGCAGCACACTGTTGGCTCATACTTAAGTGATTGTAGGCTCTCACAATTATTGCTGTTGACCACCAGGTATCACCTATTCTATACCTGTGCATTTTGTTTTTCTTGCTTTCCTTTCCTCACCACTGAACTGCATTCCATCCCTTCCAGCTTTGCAACTACCCTTTGTATTAATGACTGGAATGTTCCTTCCACGTCCATGATAGGTCTCTGCAAGAAGAAGAATTGTCTGTTGAGAGGTTGTGATGAGAGGGGCACTCCCGAGGTGCCTATTTTGCTGTTACGCTGGCTAAGAAGGTGAAAACTACATACAGGATAAAATACGGCTAGTGGAATGACAGCAGCTGTGTCTATAGTGATCTCAGATGCTATAATTACATTTCTATTACAGCTGCTAATGGACCTCTAGGATGACAGAAATTATAATAAATTAACAGATTATGACCTCTACTTGCTACAAATTATGCATTTTGTCTCTTTGAAAATTCTGGCTTTCAAATGCTGAAAAAGAATGTAAGGTTATGACTTCATGAACTTAAATACTACAGCTTTAATTGAAGAGTTTTGACATTCATCCAGGGGTCCTTCCAAGAGAAGGAGCTCTGGTCCAGGAAAAAAAAAACATTAAAAGCTGCTAGGAAAAAAAATAAACATTTAACCTTGGTCAAATAAGCCAACTTTACAAATCTTTTTACTTTTAAAAATGTTAATATTATTTCTTTTAAGAAACATTCCAGAAGTTTTATTTCCAAATAACAAAGTTATTATTTAAGTTCTTAAACCTATATGAAACTTTTTAAACTGAGGATTAAAGAACACCATCTTTCAATCTTTGAAAAAATAAAGCCCTCAAGTCAAACTTGATTCTTGGTGACTACATTCATACATTTTCTTGGCAGTGGCATAGAAGTCATTGGCCATTATACAATCCCATTCTTGTTTTAATTTCCCAATCCAATCTACAAACCTGGAATTTCCTGGCAGTTCTCCATCTAAGTATTGCACTAAGGCTAACGTTCTTCAGTTTCTAATCTGCATATATATATATATATATATAAATAAATTTTTCAGAATGAATCTATGAGCTGATTTAAAGCATAAAATGATTGCGTTTCCAAATGGATTTGGAAAGTTATAAACATGGATTGGAAATTTGAATGACTTTTTTTATGGGCAAAAGCACACTTTTTATGCATCAGTTTGAAAGTCCAAATCAATTAAAAATTCAAAATATGAGTGGATTGATTTTTCAAAATCGAAAGTCCAAATCAAGTTGGTTCAACTTTACAAATCAGTTTAGGAATTTGAATCAGATCAAATCTGATTTCCATTATTGAACATGAATTGCAGCAAAGATTCATATACAGTAAACTCTTGATTCTCCAGACCTCCATTAAGCATACTCTTGGTACAATAGCAAAAAAATTACTACAATAGACAACATTTGTTGCTTCTGAAGAACTGGACAATTTACATAATGTAAGTCATTTGTGTCAATTAATGACATTTGTGTAATTATGAAAACCACATGTTTACATCTAAATCACTCTTCCTGACACAAATATACAGATGACAATTCTGTAATTGGGCAGATGGTATAAATTATGTCAATGATACAAATTTGGATTTAGTAGACATTTGGATTTAATGGACATTTCTTTCCTCTTAAATAACCTGTTAAGTCAAGATTGTATAAAATGCAACATTGGACATTTGCTTTCAGGTTTTTTTCTTATATTTAATTATAGTTGTTTTTTCTTATGGGAATTAAACAAAGTATCCCGTGTTTCCTCTTCAAATTTTGCATTGGAAAGATGGGAAATGAAATCACTACGATAGAGTCTCAGAAAAGATGCAATGCATTACAAATTCTTCATTCAATGTTGTATCAAAATAAAATAACTCACAAATACTTAGTATTTAAAAATACTAAAATGCAACAATAAAAATGAAATAAAGCAATGCGAAAAGAACTTTCATTAAAATGTGGGGAAGGGAAGGCAGACCGAACAAATGAAAATCATTCCTCCACAATAAACTTTCATTGAAGGCCTGGATGAAGGAATCAGTTTTCAACAGGAACGTAATAGGCACCTGTTGACTCTCTGAGAGTCATTCAAGAGCACCAGAGAATAAGTAGAAATTATGAATACAGTGTTTGATCAGTGAGGAATAAACAACACTTATGTCTTTTTATTGTTAACTAAGGAAAGAAAATTGACATCGGACTCTCATGTAAAATTCTGTAGAGATTATCAGTCATCCAGGTCATGGTTGTTCCAAAGGTGCTTTTTCAGGAGGCAACTGGACTTTCTTGTTTTTTCTTTGAAGATGTTTTGCTTCTCATCCAAGAAGCTTCTT
>JANHFL010005260.1:278624-294157 GCA_032468155.1 Oxyrhabdium leporinum
TTCATCTATACAATTTGGGATGAACACCCTTTGAATGATGTGGGAGTAGGAATGGATTTCCAGATAAAAAATTGCAGACTACAGGAACCAGGAGCATTACTCAAGTGACATTGAGGAAACAGATAAACCTCCAAGTGCTTCAATGGCCCTCTGAAATGATGCAAATGACTAGCTGTATGCAAGGAATATAAACCCTTCTATTTCCCACTATCCTGTCAGAGCTGAAGAAGTCTCTTGGATGAGAAGCTAAACATCTTCAAAGAAAAAACAAGAAAGTCCAGTTGCCTCCTGAAAAAGCACCTTTGTCTCATGTAAAATATTTAACAATATTAGTTGAGGTGACAAGATTGTGCAAACATAAATGATAGATGACAGAACTGAACTTGAAAAAGAAGTTTTAAGCATCCACTCCGGTTTGAGCTAGAGAATCTTGCAGCCAAAATCTGAAATTGTATGTTCTGTTAAATATAGCAATGTTGAGACAATTCATCAAGGGATGTTTCACAAATTAGTGAAAAACAAGCTAGACTGTCTGATGAATATCTTAATGCAAGATCCAAGCACAATGTGCATAGTTAAAATGTTTAACTGTACCTGTCAAAATGAGAACAGAACCTGAATTAAAAAATTGAAATAATCCTTACCTGACTGAAGACCTTTCTATATGGTTGGCACAAAATATCTCATACTAGATTTCATCTTCAGATTTTGAGTTCTGTGCTGACTCGGAGTAAATTTAATGTCTTGAATACATTAGAATGGTGGGCAATCTTCATGTCTTAATTTTACTGTTGAAATTAGAACTTCTTCTGAAGCATGGACATTAAAACAATCTGTGTACCTTGTAGGTTGTAATTCTCGAATAAATGTAAAGCTTTAGAAACATAATTTTGTTACTAAATAAATGTAGTGTAACAGTCAAAAAGCTCCTTTACTCAGCCATGACTGATTGTAGGTCGTTGTTGCTCAGGCATATAGGACAGAGCAAAAGTTTGTTGTCACCAGTGCATGGCAGCCCAGTTTTGCCAAGTTGAGCTCCTTTCCACATTTGCCAAACAAAGATCAAATTTGTAATTCATTTCCAGAATTCCCCAGATTCCTCTTCAGCTGTCCTCTAATTTCTTCTCGCCCTCTTCGCCAGTGCTTTATTGATCCCTACCTCTTACCCATCAGACTTCATACACGCACATACAACATGTGACAGCTGATTGGTATCTGTTAATTAATGTGGCTTGCGGCCTGTTTTCTATTCAGTGGCCCGATAAGGGAAATTGGATGTCTAAGGACTGCTGTGCCATTATCACCCCTTACCTCCTTTGGCAACACAAATACAAAACAGGGTATAGTGATAAATAAATGCCACTGACCCAACCCTCTGCCCTCTCTTCCTTTAGTTGAGATAGCTGAGATAGAAAAATAGACCTCCCGACCAGTCAATATAGCAATCACTGGCTCTTTTGTTAATTGCCAGGTTGATAGTAAGAGGAATCAAAACATCCTGGCTCCCTTGGTCCAAGTGCAGGAAGGCACACACAACTGCATGAGCTGAGGGGTTTTTTGGAGGGAATTAAGGCTTCTGGATAAGGATAGATCACAGTTAGTGAGACATGCACATTGCTAAGTCATAAGAAAGAACTCTAGGCTAACAGTGAAAGCAGTTAGACTAAAATAAGAAAAGGAGAATAATCTCATAAAACACATGGAAAATTTTTAAGTCAAACTGCTCATACTTTTTATTTTTACATACTACTTGGTACCAAGTAATGAAATTGAAGTATCCTCTATAGAAGAAACATGTATGTTTTTTTGATTTAACTAAATCTTCACGCAATACATCCCAGTTTTGAACTCTTAGTATATTCTTCCCCAGATTGGTACTTTCAGATGTATTAGGAGATACAATTCTAATATTCTGAAAGGTGCAAATCTGGAGATGGTATTTTAACATATATTCATATTGCAAGAATAAAAATAGTATGATGCTCTCTTGAGTATCATAATTGTAATGTCATTTTAACTCAGACTGGAATCATTACTGATACTGGGGTAAATTTCTTAGCACTTTTAAGGATTTTAAATTGGAATATTATGAGATAAGTTTATTTTTATACTTCCTTATGCTTTATACTACAAAATCTCCCTGCTTCCTCTCCCACACTTGCTAGAATGCCTAAATTTATGTTTTCATTTATGGAATGGTTTCTTTTCAAGCTTATTTTTTATTTTTCACAGATCTGTGGTTGGAAAATGAGAGTTTTATTTACGATCACATTTGTTCTCAGCCATTAGACTTAACTGGACTTAGTTACAGGTTGTTACTTTTGAATGTGTTTTACCTTTTTACTTTGACAGTTAATTCAGTGCACCTGTCTGTAGGGCAGTTCTTTTTTCCCTTGGCCTGAAGATACAGTTACAGTATTTGGGATTCCATAGTGATTTAATGTTTGTTTATTTATTTAAAACATTTATACAGCTGCCCATCTTTCAGCCAACTCTGGGCAGCTGCCAATCAAATCATGTTTCACTTCTTAAGGTTAGATGTTGCTGCTTTGATGAAGTGGCTTACAAAGATATTTTACCCAGATAAGGTGAGAACTTATATCTTCCAATAAGGGTCACTCTCCTATGAGTAAAATTTCAATTCTTTATTAAGGAGGAGAAATAATGCATAGTTCAGTGATGGCTAATATTAAGTCCCTATTTGTTTGAGTGATGGTCAAACTTTTCTACGTTTGTACATTCTGTATAATAATGTTGCACACATGTACAACAGATTAGGTTTTGATCATGCTATTATTACTACCATTTTGCCCTTTTTGACCCTCCTCACCCCCTCCCACCTTTTGATACAGCTGGAATACAAGTGCATTTGAAGTAGTGTTTTCTATGATAACATAACTGACTGGTTTCACAGGGGTGGGGTGATTTTAAGTACAGTGCATCATCTTTCTCTTTCTCTGCTTTTCATGTTAACATAGCAATGACTAGACCAGAACAAAACATCCCGAAAGGGCATATTACAAGGCATGCTGGCAAGACTGAAGCACTAGCTCTTGAAATATTAAAGCAGTTACATTCTCCATAGGGATCAGTGCAGCTTTCCCAGTGAAGGCTTTCCTCGTTGTCTTTACTTGCACAGTTCCACCACTTCACTTTGCTGTTCATTCCGATGAAAGTCAAGGCTTTGTATGGAGAATCATCTAGGAGGGCCTTCTAGCAAAGGCAGCTGCTCCAGCACTTCAGGAATGATATTTGGTGAAGCATCTCTTGGGAATGCTTTGCCCAGCCCTAGGAATAAATGTTCAGATAAATAGGAAGTAGCTTCTTATTCACATAAGCTGCTTTCTCTTTTGAAAATCTGAATAGGCCTCTGTCTTATTGAAGTATGTCTATAGGACTGGCTCAGAGTCAAAACCATTTCACTGGGGAGTTTGTTTATGGACATTTTTCCTGTAACAGCCAAAGAATTCTGCAAGTCACAATACAGCACTTGGAAAGGTTAGTCTAAGGTGCATTTTTGTATTTGTTTTGGGGTTCATTTCTTATGTCAAAAGAAAAAACAGCAATCCAACAACCATAAGGTGAATTGCCTCTGCCAGTTTTCTAGGAAGAAGCAACCCAGTGCCTTTACTTGGTCAATATTCCTAATCTGCTGTTCCTTTGCCTTGTCAGGATTTTCTAACCTTTCTTTGGGAGACCAGATGAGCTTACTGCAGAGTGCCTGGATGGAAATCCTCATTCTGGGTATTGTGTATCGCTCATTACCATATGAGGATAAGCTGGTCTATGCTGAAGATTACATCATGGATGAGGAACATTCACGTTTGACGGGACTCCTGGAGCTCTATTTGGCCATCCTGCAGCTGGTGCGGAGGTACAAAAAGCTGAAGGTGGAGAAGGAAGAGTTTGTCACTCTGAAGGCCCTGGCTCTTGCCAATTCAGGTAAAGTTGTGGACAAAAGGATCAGCAGCTGGGAATGTGGGGAGATTTTTTTTTGTAAAAATAAAAAATGGTATCCGTGCTTTGAAAGGAGAAATAAGCCCATTATTACAACTTGGGAAGAAATTGCCCTCCATCTGAATTCAGGCTAATAGCTCCTCATCTCCTGACATCTATAAGAAAAAAAAATCATAGTTACTGAATTTGTAATTAACAGTTCATCAGAGCTGTATTGATAACAGTTCAGCATTGGCTTGCTGGAAATAAATCCCATAATATTGGCTCATTTTTATAATCACTTATCAAAGTTAGGTCCTCTGTGCACTTGAGAAAACAAGAGTGGGAAGCTTGATGAGTCGAGCATTTGTTACATAAACCTATCTTACACACACGGGGGGGGGGAGTGCACTTCCACCAACCTATCATCTTACAGAGCTTTTGAATTGTTTAAATGTACCTGAAAATTATCTGGGTGGGTTGATTATTTTTGGATCTTTTAGCTCAGAGGACACTAAAAGCATAGCATGTTTTTATGACATTAAATTAGAGAGACCTACCAGCCAATCAATTATTTTACTTTCTGCTTAAAAGCTGAGCACAGTGAGCTATCAGCCAATTACTTTCTTGCTTATCACCTAGTAAACAAGTGGTGTATCTCTAAACCTGTTCCTCAGACCCATATCTAAATACAATCCCTTTCTACTCTATTCAGAAATAAAAGACAGTAAGTGATTAGTGCTCTCCCATATTTCTATAATCACCATGACGATAAAATCCCACTGCCTTCCAAAAGTCTAATTCAGACAAAACAGTTCAAAAATCTGCATCTGGGACTGTTTTGTCTGCTCATACCAGTGTCCTAATAGGAAGAATTCCCAGAGTTGTGGGCAGAGGTAGAAGAGAAAGCCAATAAAAATCTTTCATGAAATCACAGAATTGGAAGAGGCTATGTACCATTGACCCCTATGCATTTGTCAGTGCAGGAATCCAAATTAAAGCATCCCATGTGAATGGCTATCTAGCCTCCATTTGAGCACATCTAAAAAAAAAGAAGTCCACCATCTCTCAAGGTAGTTAGTTTTATTGTTAAACTGGTTTTTTTGTTAGGAGGAGCATTTCCCCCCCTAAAATTCATTTAAAATCTCCCCCCCTGTAATTTAAACTCACTATTTCATGTCTTGCATTCTGGAACAAAAGAAGGCAGGTCAGTCTTCCTCTATATGATATCCTTTCAAGTATTTTAAAAGTGCTATGAAATCCCCCCTCAGCTATCTTTTCTGGAGGCTAAACACAGCCAGCTCCTTTACGAGTTGCAGGAAAAGAGCATTTCAAAAGTCGGTTGACAAAAGCAGAATAAAATGAAAAATAAGTTCCAATTACTTGGAATTTGTTTTTCAATTGATGCATCTGTAAATTACATTCTGAGCTTACAATCAACAACTTTTTCCAAGATCTTTTTCATAAATACAGAACTATGTATTCCCCATTTCATTCATTCCTCTGTATTTATTTTTTTGTTTCCTAAGTGAAACAACAAAAAAATCATTCTATTGTTTTCAGCTCATTTTTCTAACATCAAAATTGTTTTGAAATTATTTGTCTTCCCATTTAAATTTGTATCATCTTCCTTCCACCTCTTTATCTGGGTCATATGGAAAAATAGAAGATAATGTCTGAACTATAACAGTAAATATAGCTTTTTATATTTAATGTAAAATTTAATTTAATTTAATTAATAAAATTTAATTTAATTTAATTTAAATCAAATTTAATGTTTTGGCTGATTTTGAGTCTCCCTGATTTGGTAGTCATATAAATTTAATATATTATTAGTGTTTTTGTTGCTTTTGTTCCTAATTGCCTTTCTTTTTTGCTACATATTACAGCCCACATAATTGCAGCAAGAAAATAATTCAGTGAGGATTCTTCCAATCTAAGTATCGGTATACAAATTAGAAAGCAGAAATATAGACAAACAAACTGATATCTGATTAGCAAAAAGCAGGCAAACCCATCCAATATTTCAAGGCTTCTTAAATTAGTTTTCAGTATTTTCAAGTTGATCTAGAAGGAGAAATCTCTTGAGATTGTAGAATGTTAGTGTAGCACAGTAATTAGGTCAGTCTTTGAGCTCATGATATAAAGCTTCAAGTGCTGACGTTGTTGTTCATTTTGAAATCAAAAAGATTAAAAGTAAGAAGGAAGGAATATATAACTCAGGTATATCAAAAATCATATTCCAATAACTTTGCTACATAATTTAATGCAAAAATAGATTGACTTAGTGGTATGTCTGTTTCTTCCAACATACTTTTTGCACAGATTCTCAGATAGGATACACTTTCCAGAAGCTGTTTCTCTTGGTTCTTCAGACAGCTTCTTTTCTATCATGAAAAACTGTGTTCTGAGATTAAATATATTCCCTGCCCATTTATCTAGACTGATTACCTCCTTAATTTTGCTTTCCCGCTAAAGATTCAATGCACATAGAGGACATGGAGGCAGTGCAGAAGCTACAAGATCTTCTCCATGAAGCCCTTCAGGACTACGAGCTGAGTCAGCGTCATGAGGAACCACGACGTGCAGGAAAGCTGCTGCTGACCCTGCCTCTCCTGCGGCAAACAGCTGCCAAAGCTGTGCAGCACTTCTACAGCATCAAACTGCAAGGCAAAGTCCCCATGCACAAACTCTTCCTTGAGATGCTGGAGGCCAAGGTCTGACCTGCTCAGCCCCACCTGGAGAGCCCAGGGAACAAACTGGAAAGAGAAGCAGCCATGGAAAAAACCCAAAATGGCAGCTGGCTTTTGTTTTCAATCATTTACTGTGGAGGAATTATTTAACATTCATCTGGCAGCCTGCCATCTGAAGATTATCATGTACAGAGATGGAAACTCTTTTAATCAAGTTTTTTTTTTAATTTGTGGGAAATTTGCAACTAAGCTCTTGCACTTGCAGAGGGAACCAAGGAAAATTTGGAGTCCTTGAGCAGTGATGCTCTTTGCACTATCTAGGGCAGCTGATTCCTAGCTTTTTCCACCTTCTAATGAAAGGATGTGGAGATTTGAAGCAGGAAATGGTGGGGTAAAAAAAACAACACAGCATTTATAGCATGGTGGTATGAGAGGATTTTTTTTTTTTAATGTGGGCATCATTAGACCTGGCACTTGATCCGGTGTGTCAAGGCACAGGCCCGTGTGCCAGTTGCTTCTTTGCAAAGAAGCACCTTCAGTCCAAATTCAAGTTATTTGTAACGTGTAAATAGAGGCCTATTTCCTACTGGGGAGCAGGTGTGACTGTGTAAGATATTCTGTGATCTTGAGAATCTGGCTTTTCCTATTCTTGTGCAATCAGAACATTCTCAGTGGTAGTTGCTACACAAGCTGGAGATACGGTACATTCTGAAGAGAGAAAGGTGTTATAGTTTCAGAGGATGCAGAGAGAACAAGCCCAGACCCTCTCTTGTTCCCAAAAAAATTCCCAGCACAATTCCTTTCTTCTCCTATGTGTGATATTATTTTAAAAACCTCTATTCTCCTTCTTTCTTCAACACCTGGCGTGAATCTCAAGACTCAGACTGCCCACAACAATCAAGCCAAAATGAAAAGGTGTCCTGAACTAGGGCTTTTGTTCAGCTCTTTCAGCAAATCCTGATATTAGATAGATCCTTTCATGGATTAGGAAAAAATATCTCAAACCTTAATATGGACTCATGTTCCATATTAAGGGAATTATATCAAATTCCTTAAGGGAGATATTTAATACTTATTCTTTTAAACTTTAGCCGTTTGTCTGAATCCAACCTAAAGAGCTGAATGTAGGGAAATAAATTATTTTCAGGCTGAGCCAAAGTCAGTAGTATAAGGGAATGGCTTCTATCTGTCTTCCTTTCTACCACAAGCCCACTTCCTAGAAAACTGCCATTGGGAGGACAGATAGCTCTTGCCAGGTTTTGGTCGCAAGATGGAAAGGCAGAAGTTGTCCAGCCTCGACTTTACTTTAGTTGCAGAACTAACTCTCAGCTCTTATGAATGCCAGGTTAAAATCTGCTGGTATGTTTTCCCTCACCAGGTGGAAGATGGTAGAAGTAGAGCCTCAGGGTCATCAAAAATTGTCTTCCAAGTTGACCTGGGTCCAGATTATCCCTTTGGGAGATTAGTTGAATTTCATCAAATTGCACCCTGGAGCCAGAAGCACAGCAAAATCTTTTCTCCTAATTTGTAATATTTCAACAGAAGGCGATGGTATTTGGGTTTGTGTTTTCAGACACTTTTTGAGTTCCAGCAATTAATTACACTCAAAGAACCAAGGTAACAAAACAAATGAAGTTGGTTTAGAAAAGGAGTTGCCAAACACACACACACACACACACACAACCATATACACACTCCAAAACACCAATAAAAGCAATAAAAGACATAATGGGGGGAAAAGCCGATTGCCAAGTAGATGTTATGCATCTTCTTCCCATCTCCTTTCCATATATAATGAGAAAAGAGGCTTTAATCTTTGTATTTTTAATTAATCTCTGCTATCTTGAGATTGTAGTCCAAAGGATTTTTTTTTAAAAAAGATAAAGAGGGGAAAACAAGAGAACACCCAATTGTGCAAAATGTTCTTACTTTCATTTGATCATAAACGAAGTACTCCTATGCTACCCTTTGGCAACTATTTGTGGCCAAAGTCCATTAAAATAGTAGAGTCTCGTTATATTGTCCTAGCAGTTTTGTTTGGGGAAGTGTAAACCTCACTTGCAGAGGAATGACAAAGGATGTGCTGATTCATTTTTACTCTTCAAAGTTTGAAATTTCATTCCTCTATTCACATAGGGTGGAAGGAGGGAAAAGATCTTTCCAGGTTAATTCCAGTGTGTTCCCTTACTACTTCTATTGTCCTAACAACAGTTTTTCTCCAAGACAGCAATCATTGGTAGAAGAAAAAACAGGCTACCTGTTCCTCATATAGAAGTTCCCAGGTATACCCTTTGGTGCCTCTGTTTGCAGACGTGAAAATCCACTGAAGGAGATTTTTGAGAGCCACTGCCAAAGATTAGATGCTGGGCTAGCTGGAGCAATAGTCTGATTTCATAAGATAGTTTCTTTTGTTCATGACCTAATGTTATAAGCATGGTTTAAATTTCAGTTGGGGGGTACATTTCAAAGGCATATCCAAGAAGTATTCCTCCTTGTCACTTAGAGAAAATAATAATAATAAAAAAGTCAAACAGGGAGGAAGATCAATGCAGAAACTATTACTTCTTGTTCCTTCACGGATGAACCTATGATTTGCTTCATTTTTTTAAAGCTACAATTTCCTTCATCATTCTATCTTGAGTGAGTCTGAGTTTGAATAACTGTTGACCATAGGCCATTTTTAAGGCAAAACCAAACAAGTTAGATCAATTAACCAGTAGAACAACTTACCTCCGGAAGTTGTGAATTCTCCAACACTGGAAGTTTTTAAGAAGAGATTGGACAACCATTTGTCTGCAATGGTATAGGTATAGGGTTTCCTGCTTGACAAGGGGTTGGACTAGAAGTCCTCCAAGGTCCCTTCCAACTCTGTTATTCTAATTCTAAATAGAGATGACAGATCACATTATGATTTAGTAAAGTGTGTGAACCTATTTTTTCATTGTACATAACCTGCAGTCATTTGTAAGCTAAAGTAAAATCTCTTCACCTTAAATTTAACTCCTAGTGACTTGACGGATGCATTCTCCACAGTTTTCTTAGTAGTAATATGGAAGTGGAGGGGGTTTTTTGGGCTTCCAGCCTAACCTACATTTCTGGGATTTTCTGGGAATCTGATATCCAATTACTTATCACATTTGATCTTAAATCACTTTTGAGATCCGTTAAGATTGCCTAGCCCTGCAACTGATTGGGGCCATTCTTAACCTACCCACACCCACAATTTCCGGCATTCAATCGTCAGTAACAGCAGAATCTCTGACTCTGACATGGAAGAAAACTGGGCCCATATCTTTGAGCCATCTAGAATATATTCTACTGATGTACAATATGTTTTAGGGGAAAAGTAGATCCTGTTTCTCTACTACTCACTGGGCCCTTTTAGGATCATTAAAGCCCACAGCTGCAACACTCTGTACTAAATAGACCATGCAATATTCAGCGAAAGTAAGAGACCAAGAAAAAGAAAAGCATTTTCCTTCGTATTTGTAGGTGATCCAGTCTGCCTTCTATAGGGTATAAGGGGGCTTTTGTAGCACGTTTTGGTTTAGCTTGATCAGTCATGTCCCAAAGGAAAACTACAATAATCTGCCACAGCAGTGATTTATGAGGGGCTGAATACCCTCAACCAGCAATAGAGAACAGGCAATCCCATATGGAAGTGTATTTGTGAACGTGCAAAGATATATTTTGTTCTTTACAGCAGTTTAAACAATCTTGCATATACAACGGTTAAGGGTGAGGAAAATCTCTTAAGTACAAGAATGGTTTGTTATCTGCAAGTACAATTATAGCTTCCATGGAGTAGGCAATTCTGAAATCTTATCCAAATGCTAATCCAGGATTAGATTAGGACAAGGCATGCAGGTAAATGCCCTCATTAGGATATAGTGATGACGCTAGCAAAACTCTGCACTTTCCCAAAGAGGTGCATCATTCTTCTGAGCCTACAACCAAATCCTGTGATGTACTCTGTCCCTTCCAAAGCTTTGCATATTTATACACTGACAATAGTTGTCTGTGAAACATAACCTTTTCTGTGAGCCCAGAAGGCAACAGATGCTGCTCTTATTTTACATTCCTCTCTGGTAACAGAGACCTCTGGCCTTGAATGGAAAAAAAATCACTTCCTCGATTTGATGGAGATCAATTCATACCACTCATTCCACTTGTATCTGAGAAATAATGGGCATTACTTTGGAGTGGAATGTAAAGGAACTTCAAACCCCCAGCCAAACAATATTGTTTATGCCAAATAGGGGTCATTGTATTGTTCTTCATAACTAGATGCCCATTCTGAAACTTAAAACTGTATTTTGAAACCAAGATAAAACAACTCTAAAAGAAAAGGGGAAAGCGGGGAGATTATAAAGAAAGACTGAAGAATGTAAGTGGATGAATTTTTTACATGTTCAAGCTGAGTTTCCAACTTGTAGCCATTCTTTAATGATTCTGGCCCAAACCAGGCTCAGTTCCTATAGCTTGATGCTTAAGAGACACCCCTCCCCCCAAAATGGGAAGCTTGTGTAAATTTAAGCAAGGTTCAGAAGCAAAATCAACAATATCTACTCAATTACTATTCTCTTTGGGGGGAGAAAAAGGCCCTGTTTAAATACAAAAAAAATGTATTCTTGTGCTGCAGATAATTTCAAACAAACTGAGAAATAAAACAATGTACAAAGAAAACTGGTTGAAATGGCATTTATTGCATATTCTGAAGCATTTAGCATCATCACATACATGGCATTGGTATCCTTGCCCTACCTGGTACCATTTCCCTTTTATTATACACTAAACACTTAAATTTATGCCATAAGTTTACATGTAAATTAGTCCAGCCAACAGCGGTTTGGATATACCTACCTCAGCTCACATTTATGTAGTCCAAGTATGCTTCCACACTAATTGTTTTCTTTGCATACTCACTTTTCAAGGAGCACCTTGATTTTCATCTTAGCCATGCCATAGTTTGTTCCATTTGCAAGTCGACCTCAAAGATAAATGCAATTCTCTTCCATCCCACTTTGTTTCCAGGATCTGCAACAGAACACACGGGATGAAGTTTGTAGGAAGCAACTTTTGAATGTTGAGTTCACTGCTCCCTTTAATTCCTAAAAGTTTCTAGGTTTCTCCTATGGTTTCTCTCCAGAAATAACAAGGTCCTCTAGTGTCGAACTTCTTCCCAAATTGGGCAATGATACATTATTTTGGGACTTGGGGGATATGGGCAGCAAACTGAGATAAATGCAAATAGTCATATCCCACCTGGTCTTGTGGTGGAGTAAAGAAGAAAGTCTGCTTCTCCATTTTTTAAAGTATTGTAATACTATTTATAATATACCAGTGTTGTTTGCTGCTGACAGTGAGAGATGACAGTTAACAACTGTAGGCAGGAACCCCTTCGCACAACTTTGTAATGTGTACCAATTGCACCCATCCCTGGATTGAGAGGCCTTACTCACTGTTATTCCTGCTGTGGTCACCTCCTGGCTGCTTGTTGCAAGGTGCACTACACGGGCTGCCCTTAAAGGCACCCCATAAGCTTCACTTTGCCCTGAATGTAGTGGCAGGATATTTATGGGTACACTGCTATATGCTTGTGGTCACCTTGCAAGCTGCACTGGCTGCCTGTAGATCTGCAATTCAAGGTCCTATTTATCACCCATGAAGCCTTACATGGCACAGGCCTGGGGAATCACCCCCCAGTGCTATCTGATTGTTCCACATGTCTAACAGTGTGGTTGTGCCCCAGGTTTCTTCCCTAAAACTATACCATCTGATGAGACTAGGAGATATGTCTTTTCTGCTCCTGGCACCTGCCTCCTGGAATGGTCTTCACTCTGACATTTGGTTGGTCCCAACCCCAGTGGCCTTTACAAAGGCAGTAGAAATCTCCTCCTTGGGTGTTAGGGCCAGGATGACTGGAGTTCTTATTTGGAGGATGACAAGAAATTGTCAATTCCTGATCTCAGCTAACACAGCCAGGGTTTGTAGGCACAAGAGGGGAGGGGTTATCCCCTACCCTGAGGATTCAGGAATCCCCAAAAGCAGTAGATTCCTACTTCAGGAATCCCCAAAAGCAGTAGAAAATGAAGGGGAGAGGAGTAATCTTTGGTTGTAATTAAAAACAACAACAATCTGGCTGGAAAATCAGTGAATGTAATAAAACAAAAACAAAAAAAACCCCTCCACACATTTTGTGAATCAACTGCATCCTCTGGGCTGCATCCCAGTTTCAGTCATAAATCAATGAGCCTTAAGTTAGTTATGATGTAAGTGCTATTATTTCAATGAGTGTACTCTAAAAGCCTCTAAATATAGAATTAGACTTCTGTCTCTGGTAATGGCTGTCCAGACTGATCACTGTCAGAGTCTACTACCTTAGATGACTTGACTGGAAGGACATTGGTGTTAGCCACTTCTCTTATGCTATGAATCACCGTAACTTGGTAACCTGTCTTTAATGAACCTTATTTCAGAGATATTTTTTTATTTTACTTTCCAGATCCTCTGCTTGGCATTTTGTACTTTCAGTGATCCTGATATTGTAATGGAGCCCACAGTCTGGCTGCAGTCTGGCCCAGGGGTGGGCTGCTGGGGGTTCGCGGGGGTTCGGGAGAACCCTTTGCTAAGACTCTGCAGAGTTCGGAGAGCCCCCAAAACCCACTCCTGGTTGGTCCCGGCCCTCTCTGCCCAGCCCCGCCTCGCCCCACCCCACCTTATAGATCCACCCACTCCTCACCTCGTCTCCTTTGGCCACTCGAGTCTGGCTCCCTTGCTTGCCGGCCTTTGCCAGCCCGGTCCCTCTCTTTCTTCAGTTTCCATCCATTGCTTCTCGTTTTGCCTTCTGCTTCTTTGGAAAATACATTGCAACCCTCCCTTCTTTGTGACAGCCCCTTAAAAGCCTGTTGCCTGTCACACACTTGGGCAAAGCAATGAGCCATTTCCTCCTTTCAGTGGTCCATGAAAGTACATCTATAGCATGTAGATAATAAAGGTGAAAAAAGGTGAACAACATTTTTACAGAACTGTAGATACGTTAAAGCTGGGTGTGACAAGGAGGGGCCAGGCGAGACAGCCCTTGATGTGAGTGACATTGAGTTGGCTATGCCCACCCAGTCACATGGCCACCCAGCCAGTCATTAGGACAGAGAACCTGTTGCTAAAAAATTTGAAGCCCATACCTGGTCTGGTCAGTCTTCCATATTTTTAAAAAATCTGCCTTGAGTAGCCCTGCAATTGAATTAGTTACCATTTAAATTACTTGCATTGTCTCCAATGGCGCATTGGAAAATTAGAATTGTGGCCGATTCTAATCCATGGTATAATTTGGAGTTCATAAGCATGCCACGTCCACCGTGGAGGAGAGGGAGAACTACTAAAGCAACTGCTTTAATAAAAGCAAGTGGCTCCTAAATAGGAGAATGAACAATGTTTATCATATGCAGACATGAGCTGGTTTCTACTTTGCAGTTCAGTTTTATGCAGTTAATGATTTACTGTATTCTTTATTGTTTTAACTCATTTTTGACTACTGATAGTCCTCGACTTACAACAGTTCATTTAGTGACAGTTCAAAGTTACAAAGGCACTGAGTTATGACCATTTTTCATACTAATGACCATTACAGCATTCCCATGGTCAAGTGATTTACATTCAGATGTTTAATACGTGGTTCATATTTATGACTGTTGCAATATCTCGGGATCATGTGATCATCTTTTGCAACCTTCTGACAAGCAAAGTCAATGCGGAAGCCAGATTCCCTTAACAACCATGTTACTAATTTAACAACTGTAACAATTCACTTAACCAATGTGGCAAGAAAAGTCGTAAAGCTCACTTAACAAATTTCTCCCTTAGCAACATAAATTCTGAACTCAATTGTGGTCATATGTCAAGGACTACCTATATTCTTAATGTAGACTTCTCCAACTTGGAATATTTCAGATGTGCCCAGATCACAGTTTCCACATGGTTCAGGCAGCAGAAGAAAAATTGAGAAAGACTGATGTATGTCAATTTGAATTGCACAGCCAGAATATAAATCTTTCATAGAAGAAGTTTTTTGCATCATATTATTCCCTTATGACAATGTGGATGAATTATCAAAGGAAATCTGCATTCCATATTTAGTTAGTGATAGCGCAGCATATAAGCAGGCTCAACATTAAAAAAAAAGAATTTTTATCTATATAAGTGAGAATTCAATATGCTTTCTTAGGACGGGAGAACAGTTTGCTTTTGTCTGTTCAACGTATGTGCAAGAAATGACAGAACATTTGTCATATATCCCATGTTACATCACTGGTCTGTGAGCTGCACTGGTTG
The DNA here is from genome assembly GCA_032468155.1 of Oxyrhabdium leporinum. Taxonomy (NCBI): domain Eukaryota; kingdom Metazoa; phylum Chordata; class Lepidosauria; order Squamata; family Cyclocoridae; genus Oxyrhabdium; species Oxyrhabdium leporinum. Next base: position 293,585 of record JANHFL010005260.1, read on the forward strand.
CCAGTTTGCTTCTGGGTCCAATTCAAGGTGTCGGTTATCACCTTTAAAGCGCTTTATGGCATGGGTCTGGCTCAATTTGATGGGATTAGCCTGCCTCACTTGTGCCACAGAAGGGCATGTCAGCCAAGGAATTTTGGCAGGCAGAGTCTAGAAGAGCCTTTTCTGCTGTGGCTCCTGCCCTTTAGAACATCTTGCCCCCCCCCCCACGGTCAGATGCATTTCCACCCTTCTGAAAGATCTTGATGACATGGCTATGGCAACTAGCCTGAGGTCCTAACGGGGATGTGGCAGATTGAGGTGGCTGATGGAGTAGAGAACACCCCACCCCCTCTCTATGAGCACTTTGTTTTCTTCCTCTCCATCCTTTTTAGTTTTACTTTAATTGTATTTTTAAATTTAACATTGTTATCCTTTTAATGTTTATTCTGTATTTTATTCAATGTCTGTAAGCTGCCTAGAGTCATCTTCAACAAGATGGGCAGCGTACAAGTTTAATATAAATGAATGAATGAATGAATGAATGAATGAATGAATGAATGAATGAATGAATGAATGAATGAATGAATGAATGAA
>JANHFL010005260.1:294257-305885 GCA_032468155.1 Oxyrhabdium leporinum
AATGAATGAATGAATGAATGAATGAATGAATGAATGAATGAATGAATGAATGAATGAATGAATGAATGAATGATAATCACACTACTGTGGCTTCCATCTTGGTTCTTTTGGCCATACCCTATGCACACATTTGTTCTTTCATAAGTCAATTTTCTCCCGTTTGAATATCAGTTTATTCCTTTTTAAAAACTACACTAATATTCATAGTGCTTTTGACATTTTAAATAATATAATACAAAATGATATAATATTGTAGATTTATAAACTGACTTTTAAATCTATTTCCCTACACACCTAAAATATTTTGCATATTTTTTTTTGAGCTTGTAAGTGTATTATAAAATTCCAAGGAGCATAAAAGAGCGCAAAACTCAGAAAATAGTTTTGATTTCTAAAATTGATCAGTTTGCTTACAAATTGGGACCAACCCTTTCATTTCACCAGTTCTTATATGGAATGCTTTTTGTTTTAGCACCAAAGATAAAACCAGAAATTGTTTCACCAATATGATCAGCCTCAGGTTACATTTTGTGGTTGTCATATAATATTGATCTAATTTTTAACAAAAACAATGGAGAAATGTTTTAAATATATCAGTATGGGCCATACAGTAATCAAATTTCCTTTCAGTCTGCTTATTTCAGAAACACCACCAAAACAACATAATTTTAATAAAAGTAACTCCTGCCCAAAATTGTTCTGTTCAATAACATGAACATGGATTTATTAACTGCATTAATTTCAGTAAAATATAATATTTTACTGAATATTCAGAACATAAATATGTATTTAATATATTCAATACAAAGAACTCAAGAGACAACTTTGATCAGATGCGGTAGAGGCAAGCTAGAAGAAGAAAAAAAAATCCATAGAGGTGGGGATGGTAGTGATATAAACCCAACCCTCAATGTAACAGCAAAGTAAAAAAAAAACCCACACAAAGCACATAAATTCATAGGGCAATGGGAGGGGGGAGGTTTGCACAGCCTGTTGCCTGTCAGTTCAACTGAGTGCAGCAAGCTGGTTATGAATAATTATATTGGACTGAAGAATGCTATTTTGGGGCAGAAAATGATCTAAAGTTAGATTAAATCACTTCAAACAATTCCATTTTCAGAGTTGTAAATTGACTTCAATTTTAATACATTAGCGAAGCCACTAAATCTTGCAGATAACATATATTATGATTTACACTATTAAAACCTTTCGTAATGATTTCGTAATGATTAAAACCAAACACAATCAGAACTGGGAAGTCCTTACACCTGTGATCCATGCCCACATGAGCCTGTGTGTTGACTACTGAAACGTGCTTTACATTGGGCTGCCCTGGAATACAACTCAGAAGCTACAATTGTTCTAAAATGCGTTGGCTTGGCTCCTAACAGGTAGGATCCAGTTTAATAGTATTACGTCTGTTCTTCAGTCATTGCACTGGTTTGCAATATGCTTCTGGGTCCAATTCAAAGTGCTAGTTATTATTTATAAAGCCCTACAAAGCTTAGCACTTAATTACTAACAAGTTCTCCTGCCTAGATTCAGCCAAGCCTACAAATACATTCCAAAACAGCTTTTATTTAGGGCCCGTACTCCTCAAGAAGCGGAGAGGGAGAATCTGAGCTTTCTTGGTTATGGACTCCATCTTATGTAACCCTTTGCTCTCTAAATTAGGATGGGGGGGACTCCCATTCTGCTTGCATTTCGTGAGACATTTAAATTGTTTTGTTCCTATAAACTTTGAATGCAGATACTAAAACTGGGTTAATTGGTAGAGTGATGATTGTTAGTTTATTTTTATTCTTTTATATTGTGCATGTTTGTCAACTTCCCCAAACTCTTGGAAGCTGGTGCTATACAAGTGACTGGCTGATAAATAAAAGTCCTCAACTTATGACCACAATTGGCACCAGAATTTCCAAAGTGGTTACTGAATGAGTCACACCCTTTTTGCCACAGTTGTTAAGTGAATTACATGGTCATTAAGTGACTCCAGCTTCCTCCACTGACTTTGCCTGCTGGAAACCAACTGGCGATCATGTGACACTGCTGCAACCACCATAAATACATGCTAGGCGCATGTAGATGCGTGGCGGTAAGTTGAAGACTATATCTGTATAACAAAAGTAACTTCTTTCTTAGCTTCTCTTGTTTTATTTATTAGCAAAAGTATGGTAGCTAACTGATCCTATGTCTTTCCATCTTTTCTATAAACTCCTTATTCCTTTGGCATTTCTTCTTCCCTCCACAATTCCAATAGTTTTGTAATTAGATTTAATGTACAAAACTGTCCTTCTATAAGGAAATAATACAGTGGCATGGCAAACTGAGGCCTCTTCAACTTCTACATTGGCATAGATATATGTACTGAACATTTCTGATCTGTCCACATCTTGCTTCATTTTGATTGACAGAGAACTGTGAATACTTTAGAACTGCAGAATAGACAATTAAGCAGTTCAGTAATTATTTCATCTATAACTAGTACTTTCCTTTTAAATAACAAGTATAATGCCTCTCATACTCAAGTTTTTAGTAGAATTGCTTCCAGATATACAAATGTTTCTCTCATTCTATAATCCCATTCATAAGCAGTTTCTATAATTTTTCTAGCTCCTTTTAATCTCATTTGCCTCCATCAGATCTCATCAGCAATTATTTATCTACCTATTAATCAAATTTTTATAGCCATTCATCTCACCCAGGTAACTCGGGGCAGTGCACAACAATAAGGCTCAACATACTTAAATTATGTTTAAGTAACCAGTGATTAAATATGTATTTAGTAATGCACTCTTTATCTCATACTTTGAAATAATTGGGGGGAGGGGGACCACACTTCTGGGTTTGGGAGCATTCTTAATTTATAACTAGAAATTATTTGCTCAGGAGTCTTTAAAGGTGCTGCAGGAGTTATTTGAACAATTACCAAGTATGTAGGTCATCCCACGTTTCTAAAGGAGAATAGGAAGTTGATTGCTCTGATGTTAGAAGATGGAATTGCTGTTTGCAGGATATATCCTATTGGAACCATCACAATGACAGAAAAAAGAAAGTCAGTTTAGTGTTGTGATTAAGGTGCTAGCCTAAAAACCAGGAGACTGTGAATTCTAGTCCTGCTTTTGACATGAAAGCTAGTTGGGTAACCTTGGGCCAGTTATTTTTCTCTCAGTCCAACCTACCTCACAGGGTTGTGAAGAGAAAGGGGAAAATGGGAGGAGAAAGGAGTGTTATATATGTTCAGTACATTGAGTTATTTATTTATAAAAATGTAATAAAGGTGAGCTAAAAAATATTTAAAACATGCATGGGCAGCTTGAAATATATGCTCAGCTTTTTTTTTTATGAAGCTATTCACATGTTGATAATTTCCTCTTAAGTTTTTGCTTGCAACCAAGAATGGATCACCTGCTAGAAAAAGCTGAATAGAAAAGATTTCAAAAAGCCCCTAACACAGACGAAGATGGGTCCTTCTGTGGTGGCTCAGTAGTTCGGCAGTTCGAGTCTCGCCTGCTCAAGGTTGACAGCCTTCCATCCTTCCAAGGTTGGTAAAGCGAAGACCCAGATTGTTGGGGGCAATATGCTGACTCTGTAAACTGGTTAGAGATGGCTGTAAAGCACTGTGAAGCGGTATGTAAGTCTAAGTGCTATTGCTATTGCTATTCTTTTGAAAGTGCATAAACTGCTCAAAGCACTTGAGTTGCAGGTCTGTGATCATTCAGCAATTGAGAACGTTTCAGGGACTAAATACTCTGCTTGATGACTATTAGGCAAAGATTTGGAACCAGTTATGACTATCTAGATTGCCATGATAAAGCATTCCAAGAATATGACCTAATAGAAACATGCTTACATGCATTAATTAATGTGATAGGAATAGAGGATTCAATAATTTCTGCCTGTATTTTTCCCAGCATGAAATTATGAAAAGCAGCATTTTCCACTGTGATGATGAGAATTCTGGAGTTCTGAATTAACATGAAGGACACTTTGGCAAGAGATAAAAAAGGTTGCGTTTCATCCCTGGTATTGATTTAATGGCAACATGATATAAAAACTACTGGAACTTGCTTTCCTTTAAAGAGCATCTCCCGTTATACTTAGAAGCCAGGACAAGTATCTTTTAGTTCAGAATACCTTGTTTTCTTTTGAAAGCAGAGCTAAACCAAACTGTATATGAGGATGCTTCACAAAAGGCTTTACCTTGTTGTCAAAGCTGATCTAGATTTTCATTAGTTGTCTCTTTGTAATAGGTTATGTTTGCTCATCATAAATTGTCATAGTAAAATGTTCAGTGTGGATGTTTTTGGTTCAAACATTAACTGTTCCATGCATGTTTTAGATCTTGTTTACTCTCCTTACATGAAGAAGTTTAGGAGGTTATGTACAGTATATATGTGGTTCTACATATATCTATAAAATTTGAAGTCTTTTATCTCTCTTTAAGAAGTTTACTTGTGTGGTTAAACATGCCCTGAATTATGGATTATGAGATTATAATTAAGAATAAATCGAAGACTATCCAAAGACGGGGATTGTTTAGGGATTTCTATTATTTTGTTGCACTATCTCTATTCCTAAAATACATGTTGCAAAATAGCTAAGAACATAGCTTGATATTTTGTTTTTCAAATATATTGGGATGGCATCTTTAGAATTATTTATTTAGAAATGTAGGTGACTGCCTATCTTATGCAAGATAATCCATGGTGACTCACAATGATAGTCATTAAAAGCCAAAATAAATAAAACAAGCCAAACATGATAACAAGCTCAACTACAGTGCCACAACATCTGATAATCTCTACATAATCTTTTATTTTAGCCCCGAACCTGGGTGAAGAGCCAGGCTGGCAGTCCATGGAGAAGGAACTTCTCTGAGGGCCCACCAGACGGCAATATTTAAGAGAAGATAGCTAAAGGATGGGAATACTGAGGTTCACAGCCAGATTGTATCTGCCGGGCACCAAATTTCAAGGAGCTATTTTACCCTTTAATTTGTTCTTTAAACAGGTTTGAGGTTCCTTCTGTTAGTTCACAAGTTAACTATTCTTAGCTTTCTGTTTAGGCAAAATGAAAAGATCTCACTTGCCTGACCAGAAATGGAGCAATTGCTTTCCATTCAATAGAATAAACCAGTCATGAAATGTTAGCACTGGGATTCTTGGATATGTTTCTTAATTCCTAATCTGAGGTTCTCATAAACTTTCTTGAGCAATATGTTTGGCAAGATCTGTTCTGGTAAGGATTAATGTGTAGCAACGGATAACACTGATTGGCACAGAATGTGCTGATTTATATGCAGATATAAATTTAGAAAGTCATGCTACCATTTGAGAGGTATAAAATACACCCCACCCTAATAGGAAAGGCTATGACCAGGAGGAATTTGCTGTACAGGTGCTTACTGTGAATGACATTTTCAAGATCCCTGATCTTACTTCTTCCATTCTTTAAATCTTTAAACATAACTTTGGACTGAAAGTAGATGAGGTTCAATGTGGGAGGAATTGATTTGGAGGAAATTTCCCTGTGTGGTTGTTCCTTTTGTCTCCTGATAAACTTTTCTTGGAGACCTCCTGTCTATTATGCACACTCAGGTTCACCCTGTGCTGTAGGATCTTCTTTGCCCTACTTAAAGCCCTACATACAACAACAACAAATGGCAAAAATGTGCAGATTTCCCCTGATTTTTATTAGAAATCCACTTATAAACTCATAGACTAGAAGAGAACTAACAAAGACAGCAATTACACATCCCTAAATATAAGCCAGCAGCATGAGTACCACCTTGAGTACTTGCTAGAGTAGAAAGGTGGAGTAGAAATTGAATGAATGAATATCTTTACTTATTTATGAATAAACAAAGAATTGAAGAGAGGGAAATGAAGTTTGCAGAGTCTTCCGGGGAACTGTGTTCAGCTTCCTCAATTTGCTTCCTCAAATGTGATCTCAGCTCACTCAAGTTGGAGGGAGGGAAGGAAATGAGCTCTAGTTTCTTGACAAAAAAATGTGAAGAGAATGCCCATTAGGGACAAATGATGAATGTCACTTGCCATGACACATTCTTTATTGCAGTTTTGTCACTAGGCTGCTTTGTGGATAATGCACTACAAATTACGATTACCATTACTTACTCCTGTCAGCTGCTTCCAAGCTTTAGCAACAGAGGCCTTTCTACAAACCCCATCTTTATCTCAAAGAAATTTAGCAAACATCTTACCACTGACCCACATAGTCGATCTGTTTTTCTTTCTCATCTCTCATAGGTAGTCTGTTGAGGTCCAAAGAAAAGAATCTAATGGCTCCTAATGGCTCCAAATGAGAAAAAAAAGGATAAAGAAAGGGAAAATGAAAGAAGGGTATGAGAAGCTAACCCTCAAAATTTTCATTTGTTATTTCAATATATTCTGAAAGTCTTCTTTTTTTCATATTTTGTATCAATAAATGTTGTTTTCCAGAACAGATTCCATTTTAAATTTTCACAGTTGATTTATCTATGGGTAAAGCCTTTTACATGGTGTTTTGGTTAAAAATTTGAGGGTTGACTTATCTGTCAATGGATTTATCCATAAACTTTCCTATTCATTATTGACACTTAGTTTGAGTGTCCTCAAAATATTTAAAAAATAGTAATTGTACTATTTCAAGTCTCATTCTACTCTTAATGATGCAGTTACATGGTTTTAGGTTGAGGACTGAATAGTCTTTTGCCCTTTCTGTCTATTTTGCTAAGCTTGAGGGACTCTTATGATCACTCTGCCCTGAAAAGAGCACTATTTTTAATTCAGTGTGGAGCTGCCTCCTTTGGAATAATTTGTCTCCTGATATGAGAGCCCCCTAAGAGCAGGGTCCCTATTTTTACATTTTCTGAAGACTTCACTTTTCCAAAAGATCTCTTTGGAGTCCTAAGATGTTGGTTATTATGATTATGATCACTTTATTATTATGCTTGTTTCATAAGCTATTCAGAGTCTCTTGGGTCTGGGACAATTAATAAGTCTAAAATAAATAAATACTGGCCCCACTTTTTCCCAGATTGAGAAGCCTCTTTTCACTACTTTGTCAGAATAATATACAATGTTTATTTAGATGCCCCCGTTTGTTCAAATTGAATGTTAAAAGTAGCAAAGTAGAATATCCTTGCTGTACTTCCCCATGCTGTTTGTCCTAGCTTAGTAGAAAAAAGATCTACTCCAGGTAGACAATGAGGAAACAACGTCTGTTGCCTTGATTGACGGAGAGCAGTTCCGTTGCAATAGCTTTGTTTAAAATGCAAAATGTAGATGTGTTTAGAGGGTACATCAGCATCAATCACTGCAGGCAAATGCTTACCATAAGGAAGCGTTCCCTATCTAAGCCATTCCTTGCTGCCCTAATCACGTTCATGCCAGTGACTGACGACATCTATAACACTGATGGGCCGTAGATGTCTGCCCCAGGAAAGATGAGTATAAAGTGATAAGAAGTCATTTAGCAGTTCTAAATGAGAGAGCTGAAGTTGGGCATATCTGCCGAGAAGTATCCTTATTAATAGTTTATTTTAATTTTCAAAAGCTAGTCCTGAAGAAGGAATATGGCACATTAGAAGCCTTTGAGACATAAACCATGGGCTCAAAGAATAATGCAAGTAATATCAAAAGGAATTTCAGGAATGTAATAGACATTTACAAATGGCACCTCATCCCCCATGAACTTATAGTGGAAGACATTTTCAACTACATAATAGAATAATCTGGTATAATACCAAACAGGCTCTTCAAGTCTACTTGATTTTTGTTCTGATTTTTGTGGTATCAGAAACTCCTCTCAATAAATAGGACTTGGTTTTTTTCCCCAAGCAGTTCTGATCTATAAAACAGAGGAGAAGTCCTTTAGTTCAAATGCACTCATCTTGAAAACTGGGCTAATCAACCAGTTAAAAAATTCTAAGATTGAACAATATTAAATTATTTCTATCCCTAACAGTTTTAAAAGGCATGCTTTTAACTGCTCTAATTCCACTCTTATTTTAAACACATGTCATCACAGCTTTTGCTTATGTACGTGATCAATTAGTGTGCACTAATTATACAAAAAGAAGAGGCTGTAATATCTTGAGAAGGTCTGCACAAATAGCACAAAGGTAAGCTAGATGAAGTTAGCCTCCGTGCTTTTCATGTGGGTCTTTGTGTTTATGGAATGCTTACTGCACCCTCTGGTCCTATTCTTCAATGTACATTATATGTAAGTATAACACATTACAATGTAAAAGAAGGGAGGAAGAGGAGGAGGTATGCAAGCAATTCATTTTATTTATCTTTTGTGTGGAATGGGATAAGGAGATTTAATGAAGTGGGATGTGCGCCTTTGTTTCAAACATTTGAAACAGACTGATTTGAAGGCAATCACACACTTTCAAACTGATTCGGAAGGCTTGAGAAATGAATATGTCCTAACAGATCCTAGCCCGCAATTTTCAGCAACATATGCAACCGTCATTATTGTGTCCCACAGGTATCAAGGTACAGAAATTGTTACTGGAGAAACCTATTTCCCTTCCCTTGTCCTTCTGCCCCATGTGGCCCTTACCTGCTCTTCCATCTAATAGTTATTTCATCACCTTTTTTACTCTTCCCTCTTTGGCATATGACACAACATCTGTTGGGCTGGTTTCCAAATTTCATGGCTCCAGAGGATTTTCTTCTCCTTCACTGATGTTTCTGTACAGATGCTTATATGCAAAGACCCAATGTAGTTAATTCCCTGTTCAGCACCATCACTTTGAATTATTATCTTACATTTATCTTCTAAGTCTGAGCAACATTGTCATCTCCTCTGAGAGCAAGAATTTTATCCTCTATGTGTCTGTAAAATGTGGTTAATGTTTATGGCACCTTATAAATAAGGACAATAAGAAGTTGTTACCAATAGCCCCAAGAGCAAAAGGAAGGAATTGGCATCTGTTTCAGCAGAAGAAAATGTGCTTTCAGAAGTCACTTTTCCAAACAGCATTAAAACGAAGTCGACCAATTTACCATAATTCTATCCACTGATTAGCTGAAGTGTTCACTGTCTGAAAATGAACTACAAATAAAACTGGGCATTTCCTCATTTATTCCTAACCATGGCACAAATATGTCCTTTTTTTTCGGCCATTTTCTGCAATTTCATGGAGTTGCCTCATTCTTATCCCCAGCTTATTCACGAGGCAGTCATCCATATCTGTTTCACGTCCTCCCCTCATCCATTTTCCCAACACATTTTTTTTTGCTGTGAATATGATCTGACATGTTTTATTGATTATTTGGTCACTGGTGATGTCAATGGCTAGAATCTGTCCATATCCTACTGATCAATTCAGGCTGCTGAGGACATGACCCTCCTGTCTATTTGCAGGGCTGCAAACTTCCACCTAGCTTCCACAAAGTCATTTGCTTCTGTAATGCCTGACCAACCCTTCCCATAGCATTTGTTAGGTCTTATACGGCCTCCTCACATACAGGGCTTAGCACTAGGAATGGCATAAGTGGGACAAAGAAGCCTTTAAACAGCTGTACAACCACAATTCCATGATAAGTCAGCACAGTTGTGAAGTGAGCCATCACATAAGCAAAGATAATTTTATGATCATTTTTTCCCATGAATGTTAAGTGAATCCAGCTTCCCCGGTTGACTTTGCTTGTTGGAAGCCAGCTGGGGAGGTGGCACATTGCAATCATATTGGACCATAAGATCACTGTAAATATGAGCCAGTTGCCAAGCACCTGAATTATGATCACATGATTGCGGGAATGGTACCACAGTTGTAAGTGCAAGGATAGATCATAAGTCACTTGTTCTAAAGGCATAGTAACTTCAAACGATAAACAAATAAATAAACCAAGGACTTATAGACAAAATCTCACATATAATATTGATGTATTGTTATGGATCTTATAAAGCCAGTGCCTTTGGAGCAACGCCATAATAGTTTACTATAGTTGGTGATTTATTAAAAAAAGAAAATAGGAACATAAAAATTGCAGAAAGCAAAAGGAACATGTGAAAGAATTTTATTCAGTTATTCAATGAAAAATAGGATAGGCTACTGACAAATGTATGTACATCATAGTGTTATTATGTCACTATTTTGGATGAAGAAAAGTTCTATCGGCTTCTTCATTAATAAGACTGCAATCTTGAATAAACTTAGTAACACAAAATATATATATATAAACATACACCATGATAGGCTGGGTTCCCTCATAATGCTCAACCAGGATTGTAAATCATGGACGGGCACCAATCCACGGCATGCCAGCAACCAGTCCGCACAAACAAGTGAAGCCCCATCTGTGGGATGCAGGCAGCACACAAAACCATGCCCGCTCCAGTCTGCGGAAAAAAACTTTCTCTACGGTATCAGACCCTGGTGCCCAAAAGGTTGAGGGCCTCTGGCTTATTGGATCAATTATATCGGTCTGGTTCATACCTAGCACTAAATCACAATGGGTAGATTTACACAGTATGGTTAAACTAAAAGCAAGCATGCCACACTGTGGTTAAGTATGAACCAAATTACAGATTGATTTATGCATCTTAATTGACTTAGCTCTCGGTCAAATTTTTTATTGTTTATTGTTTATACATATCAATGTGTGAACAGTGTGATACCTGGGTATCATACATTTTAATACAGATAAACATAATGTTATTACTCATAATGAATGTATTTTTTGGAATATAAGACACACTTCCCCCCCCCCAAAAGAGGGTGAAAATTTGGGTATGTCTTATACACTGAATGTAGCTCCACCCACCCACCGGCCCCCAACCTTCCGCAATTTTCGACCTCCGTGCGTCACATTTTAGACCTGTTCCAGGCTGCAGGGATTGCCACAGACCATTGCTGCCTCAGTGCCTCGCATTTTTGGCCTCTGTGGCTTGTGTTTTCAGCCTCCAAACGCTCCATTTCAGATCTGTTTAAGGCTGCAGGGATCGCCACAGCACATCACTGCCAATCACCACTGATTGCTGCCAATTGCCGCCTCCGCGCATCGTATTTTCAGCCTCCGATCCCTGCTGTCTGGAACCCCCAAAAAACAAGATGCACAGAGGCCAAAAACGGGGTGTGTGGAGGACGAAAACACAACATGAAGAGGCCGAAAACGCGATGCACAGAGGTGGCAATGGTCTGTGGCAATCCCCGCAGCCTTGAACAGGTCTGAAACGGGGCATTCAGAGACTGAAAATGCAAGGAACAGAGGCCAAAAACACGAGGCACTGAGGCGGCAATGGTCTGTGGCAATCCCTGCAGCCTGGAACAGCTGATTGGGGATATTCTGGGAGGCTGATCCACCCGCCAATCAGCTGCTTGTGCTGAATCAGGCTGCAATAACTTGCTGAAGCTGACAAGGCTGTTTACTATTTGCTGTAAGGGCACTAGCCAGATGAATACCAATGGATGCTGGTAGGCAGAGGCAGCATCCTGAGCATCTTATACCCTGAGAAATACGGTATTACATTTCATTTTCATTGTTTCATGTTGTTTAAACATACCTAATACTGCCACCATTCAATTTCTAAACGTCTCTCTTATTTATTTATTTATTTATTTATTTTTACATTTATATACCGCCCCATTCCGAAGACTCGGGGCGGTTTACA
>JANHFL010005260.1:305985-319223 GCA_032468155.1 Oxyrhabdium leporinum
TGGCCTCATGGGAATCTGACAACCAATCAGGATACATTTCTTGCCACAGGAACAGAAAGCAAGTTCAAAGCCCAACAGAGGTTATAAATCTCTCTCCCTCTCTCAACCATGTGCTTTTTTGCCCAGGACCTCAATGTGGTCCTGTCCACCATTAAAACCATCTTTCCAAGCAGTCTCCATATTTCTAGTCTTTCTTCCCTTGGAACTGAACCCAGATGGACATTTCTTCCAACATAAGTTTAGGTCTTAAATATATATTTTGCTATTCATTTCTTTTAAAATACACCTTGAATATGATACCTTCGATTGAAATGTAAGCCTTAAGTGATTAGTAAACTAATCCTTGTTGCTTGCAATCCAGAATTATGCATCTGCTGCATCTGCAAATCCACTAAAATAGTTTTACTATCTTTCACTTCAGCAGCTTATTCTTCTGAACTTCCAAATTTAACCAGTTTCTAATTAGAAAACATGTAGATTCAATACAAAAATAGTTACATTTATTCTAGGAAATGTGTGTTTTCACAGTAGCAGTACATGAACAGATCTCTTGCCTTGAAGTGGTAAGATGTATGTGAAATAGAAGATGGAAACCTGGGAAATCGCATCATGTAACATTATATATTATATAATATTTGTATCTTCTCCATGGATAAATAATGGATAAGCAGATATTTTCTCATATCATACATAGTTAAATACTACAATTTGTGGTGATGACATCAACTTGGATAATTTGAAAAAGGAATAGATGAAATTGTGGGGGAAAACCATTACGACTCATAATGGCACTGCATGCTACCAACAAGATCAGTAGTACAATGACGCTGAATAAAATTTGCTGAGGAACAAAAATGTGAATATAGATTTGTCACAACTGTTTTGGTGGCCATCATGCAGGCAAGATATGGAATTACATTGCCCTTTCATATGATCCCATAAAACCTGTTTTAACTCTGCCCAAATAACCTCACCAGCTCCATTTTTGCATTCATTCTGAACCTGAGAATTGTCTCCTGCTTCAACCATTTCAGCCTACACTGGCTTTTCAAGTTTATGAGATAAAGTTTCCTCTTTTTTCTGCAGTAACGATAAAAATATTTTCTTCTTCTCTCCACCTATAAATATATCCAGAAACATGAAGTGTTCAGATGTTGACTCTGCCATAGCAATGATAATGGAAAGCAAAGGTCTCACATTTAGCTAGATGCTGGCAGTGCATTGTATCTCAACTTTAACTTTCTCGTGGTATTTCTCTCTTTGGCCAGTGCCACTTATATAAGATTTTGTTTATGCCTTGTCTATCTAGGAGGGCGAAGATTATGGGCTTAAAGCAGCTTGTTCACAGTGTTTATTGCAAACCAACATATCAGGGGATGAAATAGAGCAAGAGTGTGGCTCATTCTGCATAATTAGGATTAAAGGCCATGCTTGCAATCACATGATAGGACTTACAACTTTCTCTCTCCTTTTCTTATGAAGAAAATGAAGCTTTATCAACAAGCCCTTTTAATCTAGCATAGTTTGGGGAGCCACAATACTCAAGAGAGAAAAAATGCAGATCTTCCATTTTATGGAAGATACCACGGGGGTGGGGGGGACACAAGATCCCCTTTTCTTCTCCTCCCCCAAAAGATTGGGACTGAGAATGGAAGGCAAGAAGGAGACTAGGAGAGAGGGAGAGGAAAGCATTTGTAAAATTAAAAAGCAGGCCCCCATCAGATTGTGTTGGGCAGTAGAAAGCATGTTGAAGGCAGGAGTAATTGGTAATTGGAGCAGAAGTGAAGAAGGGGGGATGATTTATGGGAGCATGGAGACAGGGGTGGAATAATTTTTGGAGCAGAACGGGGAACTTACTGAACGCCTGAAACTCAGCTACTTATCCACTCATTCTTGTGATAAATTAGCTCTTGTTTAAAGTAACCGGAGCTCCATTTTTCATTCTGATTACTACACTTGATATCTCTCTCTCCCCCTGTTTCTCTCTGACCAACTGCCCCTTAGCAGGCTCCCTGAGCTGAAGCAATGGCTTTATGGAAACTCCTCAACTTCCATCCTTATGATCCTTTCACTTCCCACACATAATTACAATGAGGTTAACTCGTTTGAAATAGCAGCAAACTATTTCCTTAGGGAAGCCTATGGTCTCTTGCTGTTCTTAATACAATCGTGCACTACATTTGTGAAACTGTATTCAGTACAGTCACTGAAGATTCAAATAGGCATGCAACATATTTATTGGTGGGGTGCAATGTGAAACTATGCCTAATAGTGCAAAAAAGATAGGTCAAAAGTCAATAAAGAAGTTCACAAAGAATCTCTAAGATCATCTTATTCAGTCTTCCAACTTTGATACCCCTCTCTAACTACATTGGATTTCATTTCCAATAATTTCCAGCCAACAGCTGGAGAATCTAGATTGGAGAAGAGAATTCTGAATCGTTTTACTATATAGTTTGGAACATGCAATGCAGGGTTACACAACTATCATCATATGTCTCTTAAGCTACTCATAATTCTATTTGTTTATCCTTTATGTATTCTTGCATGAGACCCAAACTATACATTATGTGTAATGCATAGGAATTATACAATAAAACAACAATAACAATAACCCAGACCTTGAAATAGCTGTTGGGGGCCTCGTCAGGATTAGAATGGCAACAGAAAGTTTCCTTCATGTTCCCATCCATTTTTCCAAAAATTACATATCTGGCTCTTCCAGATGGCTGAATTAAAGTGTTCTCCATCAGTCTTAGGCTGCCAAAAAAAAGTATGCCAAGCATGAATTGTGCTGTCTCTATTGCCAATCACTCATTAGCAGCAGTAATGGGGTTGGTGAAAGTTGCTGTCCTTATGCACTTCTGGGCCAACTTCGGAAGATCTGATGGATTCCTCTAATTTTGTTTCTCCTCTTACATGCTGCAACCACTTATAATTTTTCCTAACATAAAGCAGAGCAGAGCTGGGAGAGGACAGGCTGGTATTTAGAATATGCAAATAGATTAGAACAATTTAACTACTTGTTAAATTGCCCAGTTCACAGATCATAGTCTTGGAAAAGAACATGAGGTGATGTGGGAGTTGGTATCCCCAATACTTCTGCTTAATGCAACTCCTCCCCTCCTATGTGCTGATGATCTGTCAGTTCAGCTATTTCTGAAATGGCTCTGGTGTTCTTCTGAAATAGTGTTAAATCCCTGTTGAGAAATAGCCCAAATAGCATTAATCCTAATTTTGAACACAAATTGAAGAGTGCTAAATCTATATTTTTTAAAAACAACACTCAGATTTAGAAGAAAGTTAAACTCATGTTTATAAGGATTCCTATAGGACAAGCACTGTAGAAAAGACCCATCAGACATTATGCATGCAGATGCTTCTTCACAAATACGTATTTGGTCTCTTCTTCAATCTAAGCAAATATGCTCATAGACAGCAATTCCCACTGGGTAGAGGAGGTATTTAGGAGAGCATCCTAAAAGGTCCATTAGACCTGGGTAACTCATGCCCTCTAACACCACTAATAACCACATTGTTGATGAAGCATGGCAGATCATATAAGTAGCCAAAACTATGCTGGGAAAAAAGCAGGCACTGCTAAACACAGCTAAAAATGACTAAGCTAGGAATGAGATAAAGACAACTTCATGAGAACATGGCAGAGAAATGTGGAATGTTTGAATTGTACTTAGGGGATGTGAAAAAGAGATTTGCCCTGAAACATTTTTTTCTTGTTTTGCTGGAACTTACAGTACCCTCTTTGGTCCCATATACTAGGCAGCAGACTACAACAGTGTCTTCATATTAGACCTGCTAGTTTGTCACAGCAAAAGGAACAAAGGCAACTACGGCATTTTCTGTCATCTCACTATTTATAATATTTCTCTCTCTAATAAATCTTCTTTCAGCTGCATGCCAGTGGTGACGGAAAGCATTTGTAGCCAAAGTGGGCAAAAGTAGAGTAACATTCAATCACCTGTCCATCCAATATACTGTATGTGCTTGCCTTCCTGTTCAGAAAGAAGATTATTCTTAATAATAATTATTATTATAAATTTTAAACTGGTGAGGAAATGGACTGAAATGAACTTTATCTTGATGACATGGGAAGAAGGGAAAACCATAAGCTTTCTACTCCCTCCTCCCTCCAAGGTATTGTCCATTAATGACAGAGATGCAAAAGGCTGCTACAGGGACCTCTGTCAGCTGCCTGGGTAGTTTTTGTAATTTGATGAGCCAGCCAGTACGGGTGGGCACAAAAACCCGAACCCCTTTTTCTTCCTTTCTAGAGTATGGACAGTTGTGACTCCTCCTCTTTGACGGGCCCCAGTGCACCTCTAGATTGCAAAACCTGATCTTTGTAAAAAGGACATACATCAGATTAGGGCAGTGTTCAGGGAGAGTGAAAATGCATCCATGTGAGGTTGAAAGCACTGTCTCAGGTGGATAGAACACTATGAAATTCTGCAGATTGCTCAAATTCATTCTGTTTCCTGGTTCTGCTAATATTAGCATCCTTGTATTCTTGTTACCTTTTTCCTGGTCAACAAGAAAGTGGAGCTATTGCCCTTTTCCATTTCCCACCAGTTTCTTTACCAAGGTAGCAGAAAGATCTGCAGGAAGTGGACAAAAAGTCAAGGTAACAGTCAGGAGAGTGCAGTGCCATCAAAGTTCCACCTGGCTTTTATGTGCAATTTTGTGGCTGCCATCTTGAGTGTTTTTATTATACCCCAAAGAAACCTCTGTGAGCCTCACTTCACAGTCACTCTGGAGAATGAAAATAGCAGCTCAGTCCAGCTGTTTAGCACTACTTGAAACACAACCATTGCAGTCAGGCAAGCCTATCCTTCTGTAAAATATTAACTGAATGAATTCACCCTGATCACCTCTTTTGAAACCCAATAGTCCCACTTTTAAAGCATCAGCAAAGCACAAGACTCAAACCACTTGGGTCCCTGGTCTTTGTTTAGCTGTTTTCCCGGGTAAGAATTAATATGTAGATCAATATTTGCTCTCATGTAGACAATTCTTGATTGAAATGCAGACTTGGAAGACTTTAGGCCCAGAGCAATGCAATAGCAGTACCCAGTAAAGGAAGAAAGGAAATCCAAACTGCTAGAATGAAATGGTTGGTCCAAAGACAGAAAGGATTTGCCCTTTCTGAGATGCAGCTACCTTGCTGTGTTTGTGCAGTGTTTTGGGCATCTGCTTCCTAACAGAGCAGGGAGGAGATGCTTTGCTGTATACAGTACAGATTACTCTGCTGTGAAACTGAATTAAAACATGACAGGTAAAAGTCAGTTTAAGTAGCATGGAAAGAGAAATTCTTTCTAAATGTCAGTGGGTTCTACAGTTAATCTTGCTCAGCATGGAGGCAGGAATGAAAGCTCTGTATTCACTCTTTATTTACTTTAAGCAGATACAAGGAACTGTGTATTTCTGGATGGTACAGATTTTCAGCCAGTGGGACAGGCTGCCACATGAAATGGTGAATTCTCCACTAGTCTGCAAACAGAGGCAGGAGAGCCAGCTGTCAAAGATGTTATGTGGATCCTGCACCGATCAGGGGACTAGATGCCTTAGATGACCTCTAAGATCTGTCCCAAAAATATGATTTCTGTCCATGATCAAAATAGGACAGGAATCAATGGAGTCTCTCTCTCTCTCTCTCTCTCTCCCTCTCTTCCTCTCTCTCTCTCTCTCTCTCCCTCTCTCTTTCTCTCTCTCTCTCTCTCACACACACACGGACGGAAACACCCCGGTGTATGTAAACATACATATATACTTTAAAACTAATGCACCATCCACACTCCACACCGGGGCCCCTCCCTTGACAAAGGTGAACTGCATATCTTTAGTTAATAATTAAGTTGTCATGAACTCCATCAATATCATATCATCTTCCTGACAGCAGGACGGGAGGCGGGGGAAGGGGGCAGCCCAATGTGCCAGCTCTGCCCACAACTGTGATCTCGTCTCGACTATAATAAATAGCATGAAATGCGCTCCTGATAAATGCCCATGTCATGGAAAGATTTTACCTTCACTCAGAAACAATGTAATATCTCAGCTATTACCCAAAATAATTTATCAACGTGTAATAGCTTTGTGCCGAGCTCAGATAGGAGGGGAGAAGCGAGGCTTGAGATGGATGGATCCTACCTTCTGCTTTTAATTTTTAATGTTCGTAGGCAGCTTCCCATTAAAGGCCAAGTGTCATACGTAGACTTAATGTAAGAAAGGAGTTCATGAATTCTAAGCAGGGGAGAACCTCTTTGCTTTAAGCACTTTTTAATTTATTTATCAGTTTTATTTTCTCTTGTGTTTCTTACTTTTCCATTTCTTTTCTTCCATTTTATTTTTGTTGAAATTTGCATTTTGAAGGAAAACCATGACCCTAGGCCCCTGACTTGGAAGGGTTAACCACAAAGGTATGCTATGAACGTAACCACCATTGTAGCTTGTGGCCTTATATGCATCTGAGAAACAGCATAAATTAGAACCCAAGCAAATGATGTACCACACTGAGAATTTTCAGTTCCACCCAGAAGAAGCAACAGCATCCCACCAGGAGCCTGTTGAGCACTTATCTAGTCTATTGCACTAATATATGGTTAAAAAAAACCAAGTGAGGGCTTGGGTTACTTTCTTTGGTGAAAAAATGTCTGTCTGTCAAGCATTCCATCTGAAAATGGAAAGAAAATGGCAACTTCTGTCCATCTTTGGAACTGTTCCATACAAGAAGTCATTTTACTTGGTAAACAATTCCAGTGTTGAGAAAACACATCAGAAAAGCAGTTAGAGTAGGGAAAAAAATAGAAGAGTGTTGGGGAAGAATTGCCCAGACATGAGAAATCCATTTAAGGAGCTATCCCTTGTCCTTCTTCCTTCTTCTCCTTCATATAACTTTCCCTCTCCATCTACCAGACTTCACAATTCAATTAAAGTGGATTTTTTTTCTCTCACAGGGTAGATCAGTGTTTCTCTGGCTCAGCAATTTTAAGATGTATGGACTTCAATTCCCAGAATCCCCAATCATGGGAGTTTAGACAGGAATTTTGGTAGCTAAAGTCCACATATCTTTAAAACACTTAAAACGTCAGAAAGATTGCTGTGGACTATACTTTCTGCCAGGTGTTATTCCTGTCCCTTTCATGCACTGAATACTCAGACTCCTTCAGGGAATGACTCCCTGCTTCAGTTCATGTGCCTGGGGCAAAATATTCAGAATCTTGTGTTTCCCCATCTATTGTCCTTCACTGCAACCATTTCCAGTTTTTGTGACCCATTGGTACAACCCATAGTTTGTTTGCACATCTTTTTTGCAATTCATGTCACTTCAAAAATTTTATCTATTTATTGTTAGATTATTATTCTGCCTTTATTAATTTATAAATATTTATTATTTATATAAATGTAAGTAATTTATAAACTCAAGATGGTGAACATACCTACTATTCCTTCCTCCTCTTCTTTCCCTCACAACAACAATCCTGTGAGGCGGATTGTCTGAGAGGGAGTGACTGGCCCAAAGTTCATGCCTATAGTGGGACTAGAACTCACCGTCTCTTGGTTTCTAGGACAGAACCCTAACCACTACACCAAACTGGTTGTCTTATGAAATTATTGCACAAAATGTCTCTGACAACTATGCAAGACAATTTCCCTTCATTTTAGGTAGTAAAACAAAGATGCTTTTTCATACTTTTTTCATACAGCAAAGAAACTTTAAAAAAGCAACCATTATCATTGGTGGTTTTTTTACTTTAAAAAACTACAATGCCAAAACCCCCCACAAAAAACAGTTTGGTTCTCAATTAGCACATTGAAAAACACTTGTGGGTGTAAAATTGTCTTTGTTGCAGCAAACAGCAAAACAAAAAATAATAGAGGTTTTTGGCTCCTTAAGGATATCGGCCTTGAATATGGCTTGAGCCACAGGACTATACAATTCCTCCGAAAGAGAATGTCTTTACAATGCCCTCTGTTGTGTATAAAGAATCTCTCTTTGACTCATTAAAGTAGCCTCCTCTTTATCCAGGATCATGGGGCTGCTTCAGAAGAGTTCTTGGCTGCCTCTGCCTGCACATGTATACACAGTCCCTTGACTTTGCTTTACTTATTTAAAGTGAGGTATTTCTGAAACTTGTGAAATGGTGAATCTTTTGCACAACCCTAATAAATCACAAAGAAAGTTTTTCATTGGGTTCAGGAAAAGCTTAATGCTTACCTGATAGCTACGTGTATTTGTATATATGTGTCTATGTTTGAATGTGTGTGAAATAATAAAAGACTGAGAACCTTTCCCTACTGCTACTGGTAACTTAAAATAGTCCCCTTCGTCCAGTATCTCTGAGTTGTCAGAAAGTAATACTACCATGAGATATCCTATTCCTTCCTTTGCTGGTCCTCATTCTTCCTCAATTGCCTCTCTTGATACTTCCTATTGAACAGCTCTGCTATGATGAGATGCCACTCATGATAAGCAAGGGGATTGGTTGTTCTTTGCCCAGCTAGTAGAGGACATGTCTACTAGGCAGGGCACTGCAGCAGAAGAGACAAGATCAAATGGGATCTGAAGAACTTATAAGATTCCTACTTGGAATTCTTCAGTCTGCTATATGTGCCCTCTTCCTTTATGCCCTCACCATCACTGGAATCAGATAATGGAAAAACTTCAAGGAATCACAAAGGGAATTGAGTTTCACACTACAGTGGCTCTTGGGAGAGAGGAGTTTTATCTCAGATAGTTCTGCTCTTCCCCCAACCCCAATTTGTTTTTCATATTGAAAGAGTACCATAACATTGCCATCAAGCTTGGGGAAAAATCTGTTTTTCCCCATAAACACTATTTTGTGGCAGTTGGGGTGGGGTTGGGAGTTGAAACTTTATATGCCAAGCTGTCTCCAGTTGTTATGGGGCCAGAACCTGAGAAATAAAGAATTATCTGTACAAGATAGAATACATTTTCTGAAATATTCCTGAAATGGGAAAACAATCTGCACATTTAACATTTGCTTAAAATAGCTATAAGAATAGTAATGGATGACAAAAGCTAACTTCGCTGTCCTTTAGAACTTTGTCTGGAAGAGGCAACCATAATCTTGGCACATATCTAAGCATCCAGAATCACATTTGTTGCTAATTTAATATAGTTCTAAATCTCTCTGGTTTGTTATTTCTGTCATTTTTGTTCTTTGTTTTGTGTTCTGTTGTTTTCATGTGTTTAACAATTTGTTGACTGGCCAGAGTTGCTGGGAGTTGGGTGCCATATATGTTTCATAATAGTGCATAATAATAAACGACGTTGAAGCTATTCAGGCAATCATAACCAACCACAAGGTAGAAGGAAGTTCTTGGAAGCTGACTCTCCCATCCTTTTTTTCCCCCCTTTGGCAGCCTTTTTCAAACGCTGCAGAGTTTTGGAGTTTCTCCTGAGAGTAATTTGCTGTGACCCAAAGTTTGAGGAGGATTGCAGGATCCTGGTTCAGCCTTCGACTGATTTTCAGAAAATTCCTTTCTTTCCCCTCCAAAGCAACTATACAGCTGCCATGTAGCAGTTTGGAGAGAAGTAAAATGTTTTCTTGAAGCTTTTGATGGAAAGAAGATGCAAAGAAACTATCTTCTAGAAGTCTTTCTTGTCAGGTTGGCTTGAAAATTAATCTCTGAAATTCCTTCAGAAACAGAACCATGAGTGTTGTTTTAGGGAAATAGTAGGTGTCCTCACATTCTGAGTTTTTCTGCTGCTGACCACATCTTCATCACTCTGATCTATTGAATTTTTAAAGGCTGATTTTGAGCAAATATGTAGGTTCTTCTTACGTTACATCTAAATATCATGAAGATCAAATTAGGACTACATGTTGTTAAAACAAAATGAACCAAAATCAAAGCCCACATACTCAACTCTCACTTTCATTATAACAAAACACACTTCAAAAGCCATTTTCATTTCTTTTGACATTAATTCCTTACAGCAGGCGGCATGTTACCCACAAGCTGCCTACCACCATGGCACATTTTAAAATTCTTTAACTATTTCCCCTCTTTAAAAAAGCATCTTAATAAGGTATACAAATTGATCCACTTGCTCCAGGCTTTTGCTCTTTATGTATAATTTGTAGTTGTCCTGTCAGACAAATCTTCCTTAGCCTTCAATACATTAGTTTTCAGATCCATCCTGCTCAATGTACCATGCAATCTGTTTAACATTTACTGAGTGTAGTTCAGGTTCTAAGTCAACAATGCGGTACTAAGTATTGAGTTCCATTTTCCATCATGACAATTTGGTCAATGGAAGCTTCCTGAAGCTTTGCATTAAAATAGAGAAGATGCAGCATTTTCTGTAATAGGAAAGACACGTTGATTCAGTTTTGACATGTTTTGTCCACCCAATATTGCACATTCACAACCCAACAATGTTCACACAGTTTTATGCAAGCAGATCTATAACCTTGAAATTAAGATAATTAGAAGCTAAGTGACTGTTATTTCTATCCCAGCAACTTGAGTGTACTGTACCTGAAGTGTACGGACACAAGTGTATTTAGCATTCCAAGGCACAGTTTTCATAACTGAGCATATGTTGTCTCTAAATTTTCTGCCTTCTGCATTCTGGGAGGCCCAACAAAGATCCGATTGCTGAGAACCGTGAAGTTAATGACCTCCAACCCTAGTACTCCAAACCCTTAGCACAAATAGTTCTTGGCTCTCTAATTCATAATTGGAGGACTTCTGGCAAAGCCATGCCATACATCCAGATAACAATCTTGTGTAATCAAGATCTTTTGCTGTCTCATTCTATCGCTAGAACTACAGCTCTATCTGCCTTGTACTACAAATTAATCCATTCCTTCAGATCTTGCTGTTAATAACTGGCTGTCAGAGCAATCTCCCAAGGAGCTAATTGAGAGTTGTGATCCATGCAGTATTTCCATTAGCACAGTAACAACAAGCACCCCCCTCCCCCCCTCTCTTTCTTCATGCATGCACATTCAGTACAGGTTGTTCGGTTCTGACAAAGGGAACCAGATAATAAACAAACAAACATCATCCAAGGTGCTCAGCTCACATATCAAGAGGGCAAACAGGGGAAGTAGTTTCAATGATTTAACAATTCATGGTGATCTAAACTTTGGTTAAGTTAGAATTAAATCAACAAGCTGTTGGGATCCTGATAACAGTAGTCGAAATAAATTTCATGCCCAAGCATTTGGGAATAGCATGTCTTCAGGAAAAAATTGAAACTGAGAATTTTGGGTACAGATATAGCTGCTGTCAAAATTGAGACCTTTAATACAGCATCAAAGATTTCTGTCTGATACAAACTTCTGTAGTTACAGCAATCCTAGCAGAAGGCAATACAACTTGTATTGCGGCTTTTCGTGTAACTTTAACGTAGATGGTGGGTACTGAAGCCATGCCATGAAAAGAATAGAATACTAACTGAGTGCATAGCACACTTTTCAAGTCATGGTGGTGACAAAGCATCCAGAGGTGAACAAAATGCATCTACAGTGCGTTCTTTTAAAGAGGAACTATGTTGGAGAACTGAACATCAAATTATTGCTGAAGAGAATACCCCGATAGTGATATTAGCTGCAGTGGCCGCACTGCAATTCACGTAGGCTGATTGTGCATCTGATGTGCAACCAACCGATGGCATAATGCAGATTGTACAGGTTGGATACACATTGCCGCACATTTGATGTGCGGTGATTCACAGATTTGCACTTGTGCACAACCACCTACAAGCAGTTGCTAGACCCCTCAAGTAATATTGGTATTTTTCTTTTTTTTTTAAATTAAGATTCTTTGGGACAAAAGAAGGTCCCCAGAATTTCATTCTCATAGGGATAATTTATGTTTAACTGGAATTCTGGGAAAGACTAGAAAGACCAGT
Source organism: Oxyrhabdium leporinum (assembly GCA_032468155.1). Classification (NCBI taxonomy): domain Eukaryota; kingdom Metazoa; phylum Chordata; class Lepidosauria; order Squamata; family Cyclocoridae; genus Oxyrhabdium; species Oxyrhabdium leporinum. Next base: position 317,891 of record JANHFL010005260.1, read on the forward strand.
CATTTGTTTTTATAGAAGTGCTAATATGAGAAGTAGTATTAGTTAAATATAAAGGAAGTTTATAGCTCCTCCTTGTTGCAGAATTGATAAAACAATTAATTGAACGTTAATTCTTAACTGCATTGTGGTCACCTACTGCAAAGGACTCTGGGCAACTTATAACGTATCAAAACATACAATAAAAACAAAAATATAATACAATTATGTGGCTCCTTAGCTTTAACATGTTAATGAAACCGCAGATGGCCCAAGTCTCTCTGGTAGTTAAAGAGAGAGAAAAAATCAGACACTATTTTTTTCCTCAGATTACTCTAAGGATGTTCAACAGGATAGAAAGTTTTTCAACACAGCAGGAAGTATAATACAAAAAGAAGAACATCCTGTCATATTAATTTTCCAACTTTTTTGATTTGATAGCATTAAAAGGTACATAGAAATAATTCCATAGTCACATGGAGGATGAAAAATATCTTATCAGTTTAAGTTCCTATTGAAGGAGAAAGATGTTTTCCTCTTGTGTTCTGCTATTATGCTCATTTGTATCAAGATTCTTAAAATTCTTTATCTCTGGTTCTTAATTGCACATCTACTTGTTAGGTTCGTTTTCCATTAGCTACAGAGAAAGTTTATGAATTTCTAGCCTCTCCCTTCCCTTCCTCCCCTTTTCCTTTTCCCTGCTTGAAATTCTTGATCAGTAGAACTTCCCTTCTCCCTCCCCACTGATCTATGTAGATCTATGTAACAGTAACAATCGCATGCAGCTTTTAAATTTTTGTAGAAGGTAGAAATGTTGGTATAAGGGATACATGGCATAATAACTTAGGTGCAGCCATTGCAGTGAGGAGATGATCTAAAATGATTGTGAAAGAAAACAATCAGACAAAGAAGAGTTTTTTAAAAATATATTGTCAGATTTAGTGATCAGAATCTAACCCTCTTAAATGTATATGGTCCAAGCATATATTCTGCAGAACAAATGGTTGGTTCTTTACATCTGTATATAATAGCCGGAGGTGATTTGAATCAAACATTTGATTACTTTTCTGATCGCAACACTTCATCATCTTAATTAACTTCTTTGAATAATATTATGAAAGATTATATGTCTGAATTTAATGTTGTTTTATATTGGTCTTATATTATCTACTGAATGTTATCTAAGAGCGATAGTTGGCTCTTTTCTTTGCCGTCCTCAACATACAGAAATTATTTAGGCTAGATTGTTTCCTGGTATCTTATTTCTTGACATCAAAACATATTTATTTATTTATTTTTTATTTTATTTAATTTATATACCGCCCCATTCCGAGGACTCGGGGCGGTTCACATAAAA
>JANHFL010005263.1:0-12229 GCA_032468155.1 Oxyrhabdium leporinum
CCCACCCATGCCAAACCCCCACCCCCACCCCACCCCCAGGGCAGAAACATCACTTCACTAACCTGCTTTCTAGTTCCATTCTCCGCTGCGCGTGCAAGAAGCCTGTAGGACTACGGTAAAAACCCCCCACTGTAGTTCAGACCTTCCAACTTCTCATGAAAAAAAAAAAAAAGATCTTGCAAGTAACTTACTGTAGTTCCACAGACCTCCTGCAAGCGCAGCGGCGAATGGACCTCGAAAGCAGATTAGTGAGGGGATGTGGCTGCCCTGGGGGTGGGATGGGGTGGGGTGCTTGGCATGGGTGCCCTGGCTGAAGCGTCTTTAGGTAAGCTGGTGCGGAGCACATGGGGCAGCTCCGCACTCCCTACCTTGCTTTGCTCCACCCACCCCCCACTGCCTCACTTCGTTCTTTGTGACGCGAATTGCAGGCACACTCACCTCGTGGTGGTGGCACCGACAGCCCTGCCCAGCAGGAGCCTGCTGCTGACCCTTCTGCGGCGGCTTGCCACCACTCGCGCGCATCACCCCGGCCTTCAGAAGCCTGGCGGAAGGCATCCGCAGCCCTTAACAGAGAATCTGCTATCGGCTGCAGAGGCCTCTGCAGCCGATAATAGAGCTCCGGATCGGTCCGGACCTGTTATCAGCTGCAGATGCCTTCTGGCAGGCCTCTGAAGGCAAAACAGAGCCCCAGGCAATGAGTGTGCATCCATCCGGACTGAGGGAAGGATGGCAGGTAGGAAAGTCCCCCCTCCCCATTTTCGTCTGCCAAAAAGCCTGCATTCCGAAACTTCAGCGTTTGGAATGAAGGCTTTTTGGCGAACCCTTCCCCAAGGGGCCAGTGGGCTGCAGCCAAACAGTTCCCACCCCCACCCACCTGCACACACGCCTGGGCTTATTTTTGGGGTAGGGGCAAAATTAGGCCCACCCCCAAAAAAGTAGGGTTGGGCTTATTGGGTGGGCCGTGTTTTCTGAGAAACACAGTAGTAACTATGCTGATGAATGGAAAAACAGAATAATGCCATAGATTTAAGGAATTCGTAAAAGAATGTCACTGTCTCCTGGTTTTTAAGTACAATTCCAAAGTGAATTTATAAAGCCTTCTATGGTTTGGAGTCTAGGTTACTGAAAGACTACTTTAATCTACACAGACCTCTACAATAAATGTTAAAAAATATATACATGATGTGGGAGAAGTCTATTATCCTATTCCAAACACTTGTCAGGGAGGAAAAGGAGATAGGAAGCTAGTATAGAATTTTGCAATACTTCAGAGCAGATTTGAGTTATTTGTATGAGACCGCAGGTTAAAATAAAATTTATGATCATTCTTCTGGTGAAAGGCCCATTTTCTGAGACTTTCCAATATTCAGTACCAGCTGTAATCCTCCATGCATGGAACCTTCTCATGGAGCGTCCCTGGTATCAAATCTAATGGTTTCTTGTTTAGTCATTCGATTGTCTCTGACTTTTCATTACCCAAGAATGAAGTATCTGATCCATGTTTGGATCACTTCTGCATCTTAATGATATTGGCTGTCACCTGTAACCACTATGGGGCCATTTTTCATCGTTCCAAGTAATGAACTTGAGAAAGTCAGGACTCTCTGATGCTTTGTTCAGGTTCAAGAGATCCTTTATTGAGTACATCATATTGGCACTTAGAAAGGTGAACCTAGCTCTAAATTATTCCCACGCTTAGGGATAGTTAAAAGAATAAGACCTCCTCACCCCCTTTGTCTGTCATGGGCCAATCAACCCCTCACCCCCAAGATTTCCTTTACCTCAGTTTCTGATTCTGGGCCTTCATCTCTCTTCATGTAGCTGTGCAACTTTGTTACAGAATTGTGAAGAAGCAGCACATACATTGAGATGACAGATTCTCAGAAGAGTATTTGCTGTAGGACCACTGTAAGATTAAAATGGCTGCAATAATGAGATTGTTATTTTAAAATCAACAACTTCAGCCTTCTAAATAGATATCCATCTCAAACAGTGAGAATGAATAGTGATACTTATTTTTAGTTTAGGGTTGGGGTCGTTCTAATGCATTGAAACAAACGATGAGAATAATAGAACTCTCTTTTGGTGGGCTAGTCTTCATAGGTTTTCCCCCCATTTTTCCCTGGAATGTCCTAAGAAGATGATTCCAAAATGCAGTAGCTCCTCGAGGCAGTCCTAATTTTTCCTATAATGTTGCTTGTGCACTTTTATAGTTTATGAACATGGCACTGGACTGACAGCAAAATAATATTTTAATATTTTTCCGGTTTTCTTAAAGGAATTATGAATCAATAAAAATGTGCTTAATGTATTTAAATGTATTTTAAAATGTATATAAAATTAAATGTTAGAATTAAAATTTTGAAATTAGTTTTTTAGAAGGAGGCAATAATAATTAAACCGTTAATTAATAAAAATTGAAAAAGCAAAAGGACAGGTCTCAGTGCACCAAGCAGCCCCATGGCTGTGTGTTCCTTTGGGCTCCCCATGGAAAGCTGCAGAAGAGCCATGTTTTGATATGAAAAAATGACAGTGCATGAATTGGGCATTGAAATGTAAGGATCCATGTCAGCTTATCCCAAGGAAAAATAATTAGGAACCCCTCATCAATATAGACCTCCGGAACTATCCATATTAGAGAGAAATTAAAATATTATTCTGTTAACCATTCTGGGATTGAATGTAATGAGGAAAAATGGCATATTGCCATATAAAATATAGGAATGTTAATATGTTTTACTGCCATCTAAACAAATAAAATTGCCACCATAGACATTGAAAGTAAATAAAGAGTTGTAAAGAAAAGATGCTTCTTAAAATGACCAATATACCTAATTACAAAACAGCAGTGTATCGTTTGAGCACTTCTGACTTTTGATGTTACATAGTTAATGCAGTACAAGCTGTATTCTATTTCACCAGGTTCATGAGCTACAGAAAAAGAAGACTAAAATGAAATGCATAGCAAAGGAATAATCAGGACGGGAATTTTAATCTGCTCTATATTTTACAGTGTGAGTTTGCAAAGTGTTAAGTCACAGTCGTTTATTGTTTTAGGTGTGAGTGTTAAATCTGGTGTAATCATCGATGATATTATCAAAACACTGTTGCATAATTATCAGCTGACTGGAGTAGCAGCCATTGCATCACAGTTTTCTGTAAATGGAGTTTTCCAGTACTATAGTAATAAACATATCCAAGTACCAGTTTGGTGTAGTGATTAAGGTGTCAGACTAGAAACTGGGAGTTCTAGTCCTGCCTTGGACACAAAGTCAGCTGGGTGATATTGGGCAGTCACTTTCAGTCCTAGGAAGGAGGCAATAGCAATCTACTTCTAAAATCTTGCCAAGGGAACTATAAGGATTAGTGCAGGCAGTTGCCACAAGTCAACACTGACTCAGGCACAAAAGAATAAAAACAAAGAAACATTCATAGGGGACAAATAACGCTTCTAGAGTGGTGTTTTTGTAAGAAAAAAATAAACATTGGTTCAAAGCACAAGGAAATAGAATACTTTCCTTTGAGCCAAGTCCCTGGCATTTTCCCATAGTACTATAGTATGTCTAAAAAGGAGAAGTTATACCCATGTAAGCTAAAACGCACAATCCTCAATATTTTGCTCACTGAAGAAGCTGGAAATGGAAATAATGCAGACCCATAGAAATCCCCTCCCAGATTATCAGTTCCATAAAGTTGATACACATAGCCAAGGTTTACTTGAAAAGTCTGAAAATTGGAACTTTTTACTGCTAGCAATAAAGGTTGGTTTACTTTTGAAGAGAAGCCTGGAAATGTTGCTTCTTCATGTGCAGTATAGGCAGTCCTCAACTTACGACCACGATTGCTAAGTGAGGAATTTGTTAAGTGAGTTTTGCCCCATTTTCCGACTTTTCTTGCCACATTTGTTAAGTGAATCAGTAGTTGTTAAATTAATAACACGGTTGTTAAGTGAATCTGGTTTCCCGTTGACTTTGCTTGTCAGAAGGTCACAAAAGAGTATCACATGACCACGGGACACTGCAATCGTCATAAACATGAGTCAGTTGTCAAGCATCCAAATGTAAATCACGTGACCATGAGGATGTTGCAACAGTCATAATTTAAGTGTGAAAAACGGTCATCAGTCACTATTTTCAGTGCTGTTCTAACTTCGAACGGTCACTGAACAAACGTAAATCAAGGACTACCTGTACTTAGAACAAATTTTATTTAGAGAGCGTAAACTAGACAGAGAAAGACATTGTAGAGCTATAAGTGCTCAGATCCTATAAGGTGGAAACATCAATACTGAGTAATACAATGTGGGATGATCTTAAGAGAATGCAACAGTGCAGCATTTCTCATATCTAAGCGTAAAGTCTCTGGGCTGGCTGCGCACTGGATAGTCAACCAGAACTATCTGAGCAGTACAGACGATACAGTTTTCAAGATTCATACCTAGACTTAATTAGGTATTATGTCTATGAATCCCTTTGGCGGAGGAAACATCAATAACATGTACTACGCTGATGATGCACTGATAACTGAAAATACAAAGGCTCTGGAAGCCCCAGTACTACAAGTCAAAAGAGCATAGTGAAAATAAAATGGGACTAAAGCATAAAGAAGACCAAACTAATGAATACAGATAGAACAGCCAGATTTGGCAATGAAGCTATGGAAGTTTCTTGGGTCATTTTTAGCTTTTAGGATCAATCATCAATAGTAAAGGAACGAACAAGGGGTCAAGAAATTTACTGCAGATTAGCAATTGGTAATGAAGGTCTTTAAAAAAGATACTCAAGTGTTGTGATGTGTCCATATCTACAAAGATCCATGCAACCATGGTTCTCCCTGTGACCCTCTATTGGAAGTGAAAGTCAGATTTTAAAAAGGTAGGATAGGAAGAATACTGACACTTTTAAACTTGGGTATTGGAAAAAAACTCCTGACAATACTGTGACCGGCAAGAAAACAAAACAGTGGATCATTAAACAAAACAGTCCAGAGTTTGCAGCACAAATGACAAATTATCCAACTTGGGACACATTACACAAAGATCTAGCTCTCTAGAAAAGGCTTTAAAGCTGAGAAAGGAAAGAGAAGAGGATGACCTTCTCCAGGGAGGCAATGAATGCATTGTTGGGAGACTTGAAAGAACAGATTAAGCCTAGATTGTTGCGGAGAAAATCTATTTTATGCAATTGCTAAGAGTCAAAAACAATGACACCTAATCTTTTTGCCTGTACTGAAATGGTACACTTACTGCTGACATTTTGTTTGTTAGTTTGTTGTTGTTTTAGCCATTCAATCGTGTCTGACTCTTGGCAACTGTATGGGCCAGCGCTCTCCATGCTACCCTGTCAAGTACAGCTTCTTTCAGTTGTTGGATGCTCATCTTTGTATCAGATTTGATGTTATCAAGCCAGCGTGTTCTGTGCTTGCCCCTTCTTCTTGTTCCACTAACTATTCCTAGCATCATTGATTCTCCAGTGACTTTGCATGCACGACATGGCCAACATAAATCAGATGTAGTCTTATGATTGGCTTCTAGTGAAGTGTCTGGTTTTATATGATTCCGTAGTATTTTGGTATTTTTTAAAATACACATTCACATCTAACTGCAGTATATTTTTTTCTCCCCACAATCCTATGAGGAAGGTGGGCCTCATATTGGTTTAGAGATCAGGTGAGTTTCCTTGTTTGAAGATGGACTAGATAGAACTTGGCTCTTCCAGCTAGTCTAACACATTTACCAATAGATCACCGTTCGATGCTTGTAATAGGCTGGCCAATTTGTTATAGGTTGCTCTAAATGTTAGTGTTGGGTTTTAAAGTTCTTCTGTTCTGATCTTCATCTTAGTGTGCGTATATTTGGCATATCCAAATGTGTATAAATGCTTTCTTTGCCTGAAAAGTCTTACTGTTCATTGCCCTGCTGGATGGCCAAACTGCTTGTTTTTGAAGGGAAAGACTTGGCAGCTAAATAGCTGCAGAAAAATTATATTGTTTACAGAAATCTCTGTTTTTCTTTGCGAAGGTCTGTATCCACATTATAAATGTGACTAATTTTTGCTAATACAGTGAAAATGTCAGTATTATGGATGTGACCAAAAAAGCATTCACGTAGCCTTGGGCGGGGAGAGAGAATGTGGTCTTCACCATTCACTGTATATTCCAGATTTTTTTTAAAAAAAATATATGGCTTGGTATATGTTTAAATGCTTTTGTATTTAAGGTATTCATAATGGCGTTTAGTTAGTTGGCCTTTTTTAAATAAGTGGCTCAATCCTGATAGAATTGTTCAGCACCTAAAAATTACATTAAATGTTTCTTTAAAACCTTTAGATAATTATTGTATCTTGGTGACATTGCAGATGTTTCTGAAACTTTGTTCTGGAGACAGGTTGATAGTTATTTCTTTAAAGTATATTTAAACTGCCTATAAAAGCAAATCTCAGAAATTTCATGTACTATATGTTGCTCTAATTCTCTGACAAGCTGAATATAAGAAATTGTATTTCTGAGTGTGTGTGTGTGTGTAGGGGGACCTGTTGGGGTTTCCTATAGACACTTTCCCACTGAATTTCTATGAGATCAGACTGGTGCTGTGGATGACTACTAAATGGCTACCTTTTCTCATGTGCAGTGTCTCATTTCACCATTGGTAGAATATTGGTGGAATGAAATATGCCCTTCCCTACAACATGCACAAATTAATTTGGTGCCAATTTTGGTTTCCTGCAGCATAGTGGTGTCATTTTTACTCCAGGGATTGCCACTTAAAGCAATAGACTACTTGCAGTTTTGCCTGAGCCTAGAAACCTTTATAAAATGACTGTATAATTTTCTCTATTAAAAATTATTCCTCTTCCTTAAACAATTTGTTTCAATATGCACATGAATCTTTATATGCCTCATTATTGTTTAGGGTTGAAAAAAATTTCTATTTCAATTCATATGTTTCAAAATAAACCTTTCCTACATGTTTGGTTCATTTTATGTTAATTAAAATCTTATTTTATAGTTTTTAAAATTTTGGCGAGATTATGCGTAGAGATATCATAGATACTAGGAAAGGATGTCGCTTCCAGCTTGTAATTCCCATAGTTAAATCCTGCTTTTAGATTAATGTCCTGAAGTGTCTGAAGGCCAGCATAAACCCAATGCACAACAGTCTGGTAATACAAATATTTCTGGTTTTTCAAGAAAAACCTCCAGGTAAGAAAGATACTTTGGAAAAAAACCTTGCTGATCTGAATATTCATAGCTATAGTAATACGGCTTCTAAATATTTATGTTCGAGTGCAAGACTTTTCTTTAAATTATGCACATTATGTGTTTCTGATCTCTGGAATCTTGAGCATATTCAGTGAACGGTAATGCTTGAAATGTTTTGAATGAATGTTGTATCACCAGCCTTTAAAATAAACTAAAACAAGGGAAGAGAAAATGTTATGCCATAGATAGCAATGTTTCCCCCCATTTGTGCGATGTTTTCCCCTTTTTTGTCCAATTTAATAATATAATGATTTTGTTCAGTCTCATAACTTGTAAAACAGGAATGGAGAATCTTCAGCACATGGAAGCTTCTTTAGTGAAATGTCTTCTCTTCCATTGCTGCTTCTCATGCACCAATACGTGTGTCACAGTCTTATAAGGCCCCTGGTGCTCTCTGAACGTGGTTGTTTTCTTGCAGATGTTTCATTATCATGCTGGGTAACATCATCGGTGCTAGAACGGAAGGGGGATTTTATATACCAGTGGTTGACTGTCAGTGTTGGTGGGAATGTTGTTTTCTACTTTGTGCTTCCTTAATTGGGGTATTACTTCTTGATTGTTCTGTTAATCTTGGTGTTAATGTCTGTTCACTGGTTATTAATTGATAATGATAAATGTTTTGGTCTTTGTTTCCTTTTTTGGTCTTTGTTTCCTTTGGTTGCCTCTTTTGAATAGTATGTAGATGTTATTTATCTCTATGTGCCTGTTGATGTCCAATTTGCCTGAGTACCAGGCTTCCAGAAATTCTCTAGCATTTGAAACTTGGCTTGGCTAGGATGCTCAGAGTTTCCCAGTTGAAAGTATGTTAAGTCTGTCCATGTGTTGTGAAATTAAAAGAGTTTTCATCATATCTGCTGACCACTAGTTCCCAACACAACTAGAATAACAGGTTGCTTGTGTCTCCCAAGCATGCTAGATATGTCAGAGAAAAAAAGACATCTGTGTGGCAAACAATAATATTACATTTATCCTGCTTTTTTATATATACATAATTCTCTCTCTCTCTCTATATATATATATATGTATGTATGTATGTATGTATGTATGTATATATGTATATATGTATATATGTATATGGGTGTGTGTGTGTGCACTATGCATGCCTGTATAAATGTATGTACGTATGTTTCCACAGTATATATCAGTAATGGTACATGCATGACAATAATTATATAGTCTGAAGCTATTGTGAACAAATAATTTAAAATTAAAGTTATTTAATTTGTTCTTGTGATATTTATGTTTTGGCTATGTATTTTCAAAAGAACATAACTGATTAAAGTTGATGCTAGAGGAACTCTGCATAATACTTGGGGGTCCGCAGGGTAGCTAAGAAAACATAGGCATGTGTTTTGAGCAAGATGAGGATAGTAATCCTGTAGAAAGTGAGTTTGTTCATTCACACACGTTCATAACCCAAAACATCTTCTAATACTTATTTACATATTTTGTTTTTCAGGCTTGGCCTAAATATGATGATGTTTATACAAAAATGCATGCCCTTGCAGGATTCATAGACCTGCCTTGTTTTCCAGATATAACAGAGCGCAGTTTCCTTCATCCAAATATTCTTTGCATGAAATACATGATGGAAATCAACTTGCCTGGTAAGGGAATATTTAGTAGTCTACTTTAGTATCTTCTAGTTGTTTATATGTTGTTGGTCAAAACCTTATTTTTTGAAACAGGGGATCCTATAGTAAGACAAAATAATGGGTACAATGAACAAGCAATTCGACCTTTACAAAAGAAAAATAAAGATCTATGTCTTGTCTGTCTGTCATCTATCACATCTGTTCAGACCATCACTGGATCTAATGAAGGTTTGTGACATCCATGGTAACTTGAAAAGTCAGAAATATTCTTACATTATGCTCTTAATTTAGTGTAATAATTGGGAAAAAAAACAACAAACCATTGATGTTATCATATTATCAACCTATGAAACCTCAACACATTTTTAAACTTAATTTTTGTAGTATATGAAGACATGACCATGAACTATAATTTAATTTTACCTAGTGCATTAAGTTTCTGATTACTTATACTTTTGTAACAAAATTGATGGAAGTTTATGGAGTTTTACTTTGGTTATGTAATGCCCAAGGTAACTAGTTTTTAACATTTTATTTTTACTGACCTGGGCTATTTTGTGCTGGGAGGTGTTCTAATATGAACTAATTCCTAAGGGCTAAACATGTTTACTTGAAACCATATAACTATTTCAGAGAGACAATATGTACCTCACGGTTGATGTGACTATTTCAAAATGTTGAATTCTATAACATTTGAGGCTGCTCTCAATCTTTTTTTTTCCATTCAGATGATATGAATAAATGGACTTGTAGAGTGATAAAAAAAATTGGTGTTGGTGAAACAGACTTTCTGACGCTTCATCCTGGCAACAAATCAACTTGGAAAGTGAAATATGACATACTTGCCGTAGCTATTATTATAGTTGTGCTGAAAATTCTATTCTTGTTGGATGATGAATATGAGTGGTAAGTGTCCTTTGCTTTATAAAAAAGAATACTTAACTTTGCAGCTCTGAACTGCAAAATTAGTAGTCAAATATTCTTAATTATAAAAATCTGTTTTTTTATATTGGTTTAGATAAAAGATAGCTTATTGCTTCGTTAATATTAATTTTCAACCATGAGTCTCACTGGATAGCTTTGGGTGAGTCAGTTTCTCTCAGCCAAGCCTCCTTCACCAAATTGTTGTTGTAGGGAAAAAAGGAGTCAGCACCACGTACAGTCTTGAGCTCCTGTACGAGAGACAATACGTAAACCTAATAAATAAAAAATAAATTGCAACTTGCATTTCCTTTTGCCAATTTCCTATGACACATTGTGTTTATTGAAGCTCTAACTGTCAGAATTTATTGAAGCTAATATTAATTAAAGTATTTTAATCTTATGTGCAGGCAGATAAAAATTGTTTTGATGCAGTGAAGTTTAATATTTGGGCTGCGCTGGCAACCTGAATTTCTGTGAAAATTTAGTGATGCGCCCCTTTGATGCAGCAGGTGCTAATTTGTACGTAGTGTAAATATAAGGCTGACAGACTACAGTAGATTTCTGGGCTATTAAAATTTTAAATGCCCAGTGGTAGTAATTGAAATATTAAATACATTTGATAAGTTTAAACACAGGGTCATGATTACAATAAATAAGCCAATCTGATAAATACTTTGTATTTTCAGGTTGCTAGCAAACTACGTGGAGAAAAGAAACCAAAAAAATGAAGAAGGTAACCAAGCTTTTTTAAAATAACAATATAGATTGAGTTTTGTAATCTCAACCATTCCTCCTAAAGTATCTGTGACATAATTGTGAAGACTCATCAGAACAGAATATTTGAAATTAGGAAAGAGAAAACAAAAAACTGCATAGTTTGGAATATGTTGGCAGATGACTTTAAGAATGTTCAAGGGGTTGCCTGGATTTTAGAGTTGTATATCTCTGCTACTTATAGAATATAACTTGAGTTGTTGAGTTCAGAGATCATGTGAATCAACCAGTTCTTTAGTCACAGGCATTCACAGACTGGCTGCAAGTTTATGCTTTTCTCTCTCACTATTTTGATGCAGGTTTCCTCAAATATTCCCGCTGTCCATAACTGTGCTTAGTATTAAACAGTTTTGATGACCTACATGTTTTGGTCAGTGTGTGTGTGTGTGTCCCAGGGCTATTATGGTTTAATAAAGATTGTTTTGTCACACGGTGACAAAGCTGGTGAAATTGTTTTATAGGCTTCAGTTTGGGATTGTTTGGGATTAAATCATTATCTTAAAAATCTGCATTAGGAAGTAGACTTGTTTATATTAGCTAATATATGCCCTTAATCTTAGGATATCGGAAAATCAGTGTAGTACTTTTAATTATAAAGTGGAGGGAGTTAGCATAGTTTGTTTGTGTAATAAGGCTTGTCTCTATTTCTGAGTTTGCTTCTCTATTGAATGCTTTTAAGAGAAGAATTACAAGTTGTCTTGTTCTACAGGTTGTCCAATTTTTGATATTAGAAAATGGTACATGGTTATAAAGAATATTCTGGATGTGGAGCAAAAGAAATATAATGAAGAAAGAATCAGGTATATTTCTTAAATGCATACTCTTACTTATTGTGATATTCCCTTTTAGGTTATGCAAAACAAAGCAAAGAAGTAAGAAATAGTGAGCCAAAGAAAATAGGGCTTAGAAAATAAGAAAAGAAAATAGGGCTTAGAAAATAAGAAAAGAAAATACAGCTTAATGTAGTGTACTCCAACATTATTCATTGCATTTCTCCATTATCTTTATATCCATAGGAACCAGTCTTGCTTCTCTCACATGTATACACTGCTTCATCGATTCTTTTTGTCCTTTTATCTTCCCTCTTTTCAGTTTCTCATCAACTTCAGTCAATAATGGTTTTATCGGTTTTCCTGTTCCTCTTAACCTATTCATCCTTCATATATTTCTTTTGGAACTCAATCCTCATTCATTCTCTTTTTATGAACAAACCAGCTTAGTATACATCATTCACTTTAATATTTGGTCCACCTTCTTCATTCATGACTTTTATCTCTTCTTATTTTTCATGTCAGATGTTTTAAATACCCCCCTTTCCACCACATTCCACTTGTTCCCCTGACACACCCAACTCTCTCTTCCTGGTAACAAAGTGAACAGAAGCCTTCTCTTAAATATAGCCATTTCACTTCTTAAACAAATGTTTATTCTTTGCAACAGATCACATATCACCGGCTCATCTTAAAATGTCTTCATTTTCCATTTTTAATAAATATTCTAAAGTACTCCAAGTGACACTACTGCTACATTTATCTGTTTGCTCTGATTTTTTTTCTCCTCTAATTTCCCCTTTCTTTGTACTCTGACCAGTTTGCAGTGAATATAAACATTTAGAGCCCCTTAGAAATCAGCCCCTTAGAGCCCCCCTTTTTTTTTTAATTCTTTTAAACGGTTCT
>JANHFL010005263.1:14585-27078 GCA_032468155.1 Oxyrhabdium leporinum
ACCGCCCCGAGTCCTCGGAATGGGGCGGTATATAAATTTAATAAATTATTATTATTATTATTATTATTATTATCGTTGAGTCCACTTATACTTTATGTCGGAGTTTCCCAACCTTTTTGGCTTTGTGGATGGGGGGAGGGGATAATTCTGCATGAAGCGGCAGGCAAGCAGCCACACACATACACAGCTCCATTTGTGCAAGTGGCAGGCACACACGTCTGCTGCTTGCGCAAATGGAACATGCATGCTCACTCTTGCCCACTGGGAATGTGTGTGCGCTCACACGCTGCTTTGGGCAGCCCGGTTCTGAGGTGCTCACGACCCAGTTGTGGGCCATGGCCCAGGTGTTGTGGACCCCTGCTCTGTGTGGTAGTCTTCCATTTGCCATAGTCACCAGGTAGACCATAAGTACTCACCTCTACCATCTATCATGGCTTTGGTCAATTATGTTTTCCAGTGATCTGGAAAAGTGAAACCTAAGTTACAAGCTTCAGTTGCATCCAGCCTGTATGCAATATTCCCTGTTAACAGTTGAGACCAGTACCGGTCAACTGGTCAAGTTGGAACATTTCCCATTTGAGGAAAGAATAATGATACTAAAGAGATAATGGTAAAGTTAGAAGTCATGTAAAACTGTGTATGTGGGGGCATGACATAATGTAACCTCTGTGTGTATCTCAACTCTCGGAATTTAAGGAAGGGGGACCTGTATATGGGCTTGATTGTAACATAACCATTTGGGGATATTTAGATGTTTCTTCCATGCACCCAGAGTTATTATTTCATTTTAGGCGTTTATGGCGATGTGAGAAGCCACTATTATATTCAGCCTCTGAAAAGTACGTTGTCCTCAAGAAAAAACGTGAGTGTACTTACTGTTACTTCCCTTTCCTAAAATATACATCATATTTCTTTTTGTTCAGAGAATGAGAAGTCAAATAACTTGCTCTACAAATTATAAAATCAGTTTTATTCATTTGTTTATTTATATGATTTATATGACTGCTCATCTTGCACAGGTGACTTACTAGGTAATTTACCAGAGTATGTGAGACATATCAAGATCACAGGAGCAGATTCTCTAGCCAGATCACTCGCCCTAATCTTTCTGAGTAAATAATGTTAAGCATTTCCTAGCACTATTCCTTCCAGGGAATCCATTTCCAAGCTCTCTTTCCCATTCTGCACCCTAATAAGAACACCATAGAAGAGTATCTTCTTCCAGAAAGAACAAAGTCTAATTTCTCATTTTAACTCAACAGAAAAAAGAGCCATCTTGATCCCCACACTAGTCCTACTTTGTGAGCTGAGTGGAATAGAATTCCCCAAGAACTCATCGCTTTGAACGTTGTTAGAATCAAAGAGATGTTCTACTGTAGGCGCTCTGAGATTTCTAATGAACAGCTTTCTTCTGTGGTGTTAAGAAAATCGCTGAACTCAGGAGATGGTTTTTGTAATATCTGTAGGCCAGATTCGTTAAAGATTTCACTTCTAATTCCTTACGATAGAAGAATTAGCATTGAATAGCTTCTGCCGAGTAGGTTTTTCCTTTTATCCACCCATTTATTCAGATTAGATCATTTAGTTTTATTTACTATCTTATGTTCTGTCACAAAAAGGAATTAAAATTCCTTTTTTCAGCCTTCACCCTTTTAAATTTGTAGGGTAGCCAACAACTCTGGCAGCCCTAGAAATTGGCACGTGAAGTGTCCCTGTTTAGCCTGTTCCCCCTGTAACTGAAATCACCTGACCATCTCCTTGGTCAGAAACTAGGCTTCCAACTGAAAGTTCTCCGTTGATATTTCCTTGGTGAGGTCTAGTATGTTAACCTCAGTATAATTCCTCCATGCGCAGGAGGGTCCTCTTTTAACTTTGCCTGCATTCTTTTCCTCTTCAATATAGTGTTGGCAACGATTGCATAGATCACTTGGATTCTTCCAGAAAGAATTGTGCCACATATTTTCATGGGTATTCATGGGAGGTCCCTGGCTACTAAGATTTTGCATTTCCATTTCTAGATAGATTAGACGTGGTTTAAGCTTCCCTCGTAGAAGCTATGCAGACCAAGGCTTGAGGGTTTTTTTTATCCCCCTCTTTACTAACCTTTTTAGCCTGGCTACAGCTGTTTTGGGTCTATGTTTTCTTATGAGAGTAGTGGTGCAGATTTTTTTTATAATTGGAAGACTTCTTTCTAATGCTTTCTTAAATCCCAAGATTGCAAATACTCCTTTTGAAGCAGGGGTAGGCGGGCGTTGGAGGCACACATAATTTCCTTACTGTGAATTTCTATTCTCTTAAATGCCATGGAAGGGGTTTGGCCATCTTTTTTTTCCCTAAGACCAGAAAGTTATAACAACAAAGGACCACAAATTTAACAACAAATTAACATTAAACAGCACTCTTTGAATTTCCTGTTTTGCATATTTTTTTCTTATATTGCTTAACTATTCCAGTTTGTTGAGAGCTCCAGTTGTTAGAGCTTTCCATTTTAGACATACGTTAGTTCTGGGTTGAGCTACTGCATTGTTCTTTCAGTCTGCTCTAAAAATTGAAATGATAGCTCCCCTTGAGATATATTTTTTAGGTATGAACAGTCCTCGTATAGACCAATTAGATCCATTTGTTTTGTGTTGTATTTTGTTTTTATTGTTTATAATTTTGCTAGCTGCCCATGGTTGGTTTATGATCAGGTAGTACCTAAATTGAAACCAATAAACAAAGGAGACAAAATTAGAAATTAGATCTTTCCTCACTTGCTCCTGGAGCTACCCTCTTGAAGTTACACTTTGTGAGACTCCAAGAATAGAAATTCATGAGGAGGAAATGTATGCCATCCTTCCTTAAAAGGATGAGATTTTCCAAGTTTGTTCGCATCCACTCAACTATTTGTGAGAATTATTTGACATTAAATTAAAATGCACATCATGAGACATTGCAGGTTTTAATAATGCTTTAACCTCCTCTATCTCTTCTGAATTTTGAGGCAACTTTTACAAAGGATTTGAATGTGTTATGTGAAGGCTGTTTCCTTCATACAACCTGAAATGTTTGGGTGTACCTAGAGCAATATTGAATGGTTGTACTTTATTGTAATATTTTATTTTGTACAGAGATGGTAATAGATCTTCAGAGGCAGTTTCGTACTCTGACTGGTTGCCCGGAACTAACTGAGAAGCGAAAGCCTTCCCTTTTCCAGTTCAACTGGACTGAAGAAAGCACAAAAAAGGACTGTTTTCATGGTCACAGTCTCGGAGCATTTTTGCAGCAAAAAGGAGATATCTTTACCCCTCTGAATAGAGACTATTGGTTGTGTACAGTCAAAAAGCGTAAGAGGTAAATATTTAATGCTTTTGTTGAAAATGTTATGTTGAATGTTCTATTTTAAAAAGGCTAATTAAATTGCCTATATTAGAGCACCAGTACACAAGCTGAAATCCTAGTATGTTTGATGATACAATTGAGAGATTGCCAAAAGTTGTGTCAGGCCTGAAGTTCCAGTTAAACTGGCTTATGCACAGGAATCTATTCAGCTAACGGTTAACACTGTTTTAGCTCTAGATAAGAGTGGTGAAATTCAAGAGGGTTTGAACTTAGTCCATTTATGGCCACATAGAGACTCTAGGCCGATTCCTCTTTTGACTCGGCCCTCAGGTTCTGCCATCCTTCTCCTACAAGTTGCTAACCAAATAAAAATAATTTATAAAATGAGCAATGAAGAACATTATTAATCACATGATCTGAAAGGAATCCTATTAATTATGAGCATTTTAATTAATTTTTTGATGTAAATGATATATGTTGGGTTTTATTTACATTGCTTTTATTTTTATTTTTTATTAGTTATTTATGTATAATCTTATTATATAAATATGAACTTATATTTAATTGAATTTTTAAAAAAGTAAGCTCCAGTAAGGCTATAGAAACTCAAGGCATTTTCCTCAAGCATCAGACCAGTTATATTATGAACTTAATAATAGCTAGATGACTTTGAACTGTCCTGTAAACCTTGTCTATTAATATAAATTTAGAAGTAGACTGCATCCAATATGATTACTCACACCTCATTTCCTAAATGTTTCCCAGTTCTGCTTTGGAAAATATATTTTTAGGGAAAGGAACATGAATCTGAAATTATGATTTGTTCTACTGGTGGAATGACCTCTATCCAACACCACTACTCTTTGTTGTACTACCTCAGTGCTTTGCAGTAAAGAACATCAGATGATCTGTAATGGTTTAATTGAGGGTCACCTGGCTTAGCATTATGACTAACCAGATGCATTCGGGAAGCTAATAAACATGGACAGGAGGACAGTAGCCCTCTTCCCTGTTGTCTTTTATCTGCAAGTATTTTGGACATAATTCTTGTGATTCCAGAAGTAGTACATAGACATTAAAACCAAGAACCAAATATATAGCTCAAACTTAATGAATTTATCTTGCATGTTATTTATTTGTATTTATATCTTGCTTTTCCTCCAAGGAAATTGACTTGGGATCTTTCTTTATTTTAAGCCCACAAGATGATTAGTATTTGTGACTTGGTCCCTTTTTTCTGAACATTTTAGTTTTAGAATATATTTGTGCTACTTTCCTTACAACATTCTTTCTTTCTTTGTTAGGGCGCGCAGTCCTCGTGAACGGTACAGTGAATCAGATTTCCCCCATACCTATCGGTTTGTGCTAGATCTATTTTCCTTCCTCCTGAGAGTGCAGCCCTATCTCATTCATGAAGAAGTATCTACAATAGAACATAAACTGTTTCGTTCCAAATTGCATATGAAGTCCAGAATATTCAAGGTTCAAAAAAAGTGAAAAGTTGTAAGACCAGCGACTATTGTAATGAAGACCTATAGTAACCAAACATAATCCATCTAAGTTCCGTGCTCCATCTCGTTAATTCCGTGGAAATCATCAGGTTAAAATAGATGCATCTTGTCTGCAATTAGTTTATATTTAGGTCAGCTTCAGAAATCAAATGCCCAATCTAACAACCAAGCTTTTTGAAGGAAAAAGAATCAGCGATGAGTTCAGACACTACCTCTGTTTTCTCAGGTCTCTCTTGCCTAGAGTCTTTGCTTTGTAAAAGATGAACCAATTTGTTAAATAATAGTTTTCTGCAAAATGCATATAATACTGGGAAGACCCCATTTCCTAAACATCCAGTTTGGGAAATTTTGGAATTTGTGATTCATACAAACTGAGTTTACAAGCTGAATTGGTTGGATGAGTAATAAACTTGCACATCCATTCATCGGGTAACTTGTAGAAATGATGAGATCTGACTACCAAAGTTTGTTTTTTTTCTGTGCAATACCAAGGATGTTGTAAAATGTTCATACATTTATTTATATTGTATATTATAAACAATATAGATAATATTTTCTTTATATACTTCATTAAAGTCTATTTATTACTGCAAAAAATAAAACTTGATATATTGAAATGTTACCCTTTTGGAAATGAAAAATAAATCTGAATCTAGTGAAACAGAAGGCCACTTGTTACAATGCCTCGTCTCAAAGTGCAGAGGCATGTTCCGACTTTTCAATCTGAATCTCCAAACAATTTCAGTCTCATTCCCTTCCTAATTCTCTCTTTGATTCTTTTACATTTTAGAAAGTAGGTTATTCATTATTATTTTTATTTTTATTTTATTTTATTTTTGTATAGAGTAGTTAAACATGGCCATAATATTGAAAGGTAAAGGATTTTTTTTCCCCTGTTTTTCGTTTTGTTTGACTTGGGGAGGAGAATCAGATGTACTTGAGAGAGGATGAGGGATATCTCACTTCCTAATGATACTTTTGAAGAACTTGGAATACTAGTTGATTACAAACTGAATGTGAGTGAACAGAGGTTGCCAAAGCAGCAAATGTAAGTTTAGGCTGCATCAACAGAAGAGCTGTTTCTTAGTCATAAGAAGTAACCCACCCCTCTGTTCTGGATGCCTTGTTTCAAGAAGGTTTTAGATGAATTGGATCGGTGCAGAGAAGGGCAGTGAGGATTATCAGAGGACTAAGAAAAGAATCCTGTCAAAAGATAAAATAAACTTAGGGCAATGGGGTTAAAGAAAGGCTGAGGGAATGCTTCATACTGAAAGAATGCCTCATAAGAAAATAAAAGACTGGTACTCTACTATTCCATCATGTAAGACCTGGAATAACAATTTAAGCGATAGAAAGGTAGATAACCATTGAATTCTAGAAGGAAAAAGTATCCTAATAAATCAGTGACAGTAGAATTGAATATACAATACAAAGAGCTAGTCGAAGAACAAGAAGGGACATTTATCCTGTAAAAAAGCTTTAAAAAGTAGATACAAAATTCATATAGTACATTAATTAAAAACATTTAAAAGATTAAAGTACAATTGAAACCAGAGGCTTTCTTTCGGAACTAATAGGCAACTAGAAAAAAGTCATGAATCTTTGTTCTTATATATGACACCTGTGGCAAGATTATCATATGCTCCAAGGTGGAACGATTCAACACTACCCACAATGGTTGGTGAAGCTGGTTGAACTTGCAAAGACAGCTAAATTAACATTTTTTTTTATTAGAGAAAATATATTTATATTTACGGCTGGCTGAAAATCTCTCATAATTTTTTTGCATAAAACAAAAGCACTTTTGATTTGCAGTTTTGATGATTAGAAAAAAGTGGATAATAGAAAAAGGTAGCTTTTTTGTAATAAAGTAAGAGATAGCTTTGTACTCATTTGCTAAAAAGGAAATTGGAAGCTTCTTTCTATTTATATATTAGGTTTTCTCTCTCCCCCCTCCCTTCTTTGTTCTCTTTGTTCTGTAATAGTTTCTGTTAGAATTTTGTTCTCTTGGTTTCCTAAATTGAAGAAGGGTTGGGTTCCATGGCCTAAGTGGCTCCTTCTTGCTGTAGTATTTTAAGGTTCTAAAAGAAGTGTGGAACAGCAGTCATGCCTACCCAGATTTTTATTTTACTACACAATTCAAGTTAAACTTGTAATACTGGACTACTACAGGTTCAAATTTGGTTTTCCTGGACCTTACCATTGCAAGTTAAACTCCACCCTGCTTCTGAGATACAGTATTAACTTTTAGCTAATTGTATAGATGCATTTAATTGCTTACCTCCTTTTGAAAAATGGGGTGTATTTAATGACAGATACAATTTTATTTTGGAACTACAGGGAGTCAATTATATTTTTCCTATTGCTTATCTTGAACCAGTCGTGGCCCAAGCAATTTGTTGTATAAAAGCAGTTTAATATCCAGTATGCAAAACTAAAACTTTTTTTAGTCCTTACATTTTGGGGTAAACCGGGGGTGTCAATTTCATTGAGGGCCGCATCAGGATTGTGTTTGACCTTGTGGGCATGGCCAGGGTAAGCATGGCCAGCATGCCATCACTCATGTCAGGGTGGCGCCTGTGGTGGCCCGAGTGCTCTGTCAGTGAAAATAGGCTCTCCATTTTTGGCTGCAACAGCCTCCTGCAACCCTCTGCCGGTGAAAATGGAGCTCAGGAGGGCCGCACGCAGCCTGTTTTCACTGGCAGAGACACCACAGGCTGGTCCTTCGCTGTTTCCAGGGCGGCCCCACGGGCCAGATCCAGCCCCTGGGCCTTGAGTTTGACACCCCTGGTGTAAACAATCCAGGATTTACAAGTAAAAGGTGACACACTTCTTAAGCAGTTTATCTCAGTTTGAGCATTCAGCATTTTATGAATTAAATCACAAATAAAAGGCAGAGTAATAGTGTATAGTAATGCATAACCTTTCTGGAGATCAGGTTTTAAGGGAAAATAGAAAGTGGAAAATATATCCAGAAGTCAGTAGCAAACCACTTCTATATGAGGCCAAGAAAACTGCATACATTCCATGTACCCGTGGAAATCCCAGAAGTTAAGGAGACTGATTTTATTTATATGAGCCTAAAACAGCAAATGGTTGAAGTCCACTTCACGTTATGCTGAGGTGGAGCTGTATTTCTCAAGCAGCTAAAAGTGGAATCACCTGGGGGTAAGGTGTGAGGCTCTTAGGTAATAACTTTAAAAAAATTAACCTCTTTTCTGTTTGTATTCAGATTAGCATTCTTTGTTCTCTTCCCAAATGCAAAATCAGCAGTTTGGACATGTCCAAAGCTTGGACGTTTCATAGAGGGGAACAAATATTCTATCGACTCCCTACTATAGTGGCGCCAGAAAAATCAAACATGTAAAAATAGAAAATAAAAGTATGGTTTCATTTGATGTCACAGCTTTCTTTACACCCATAGATCTAGAAGGAGTGAAAGAGCCACAGCAGCACAACTATACAACACCAACCTAGTCCAATACACTAAGATTGACATAACCAGAATCATAAGTCTTATCAGTCTCTGATTCAGTACCAACTTTCAGTTTGATAGACAAATAGACCAACAAATCAGAGGAACACCCATGGGATCACCACACTTAGGGCTCAGCAGAGGCCATAACCCAACATCTAGAAACTAGCACTCCAACATGTGCAACTATATGTAGATGACATCTCCATCATAATAGAAAAAGGAACAACTGGAAAAGACAAATGAAACAATCAACAGCATTTAGACATGAATAAAAGCAACAATTCACTACCCTCCCTACATATCCTCGCCAGCAGAAAAAAGGACAGCAAATTAGAAAAACAAGCCAATTAAAAAACAACACATACTAACCCACACTAAGTGCTCTATTGCCAAGGTAACAACCCAACCTCCCAGTCGCTCAAGAACAACGCTGCCCAGAGTCATTTTCATGTGAGGCGGGCAGCTATACAAACATAACCAAAAAAAACCCAGAAGTTTTCTGCAGCATACAGCGTAAGGACTGTAATACCCACTATATGCGATAGAAGGCAGAAGATGGCACAGTACAACAATGAACACCAGCTAACAGTCACAAGACACAATGAAAAGTTACAACACATGGATAGACTCAACCATAATTTCATCTGGGAAACAGCATCCTAGAGCAAGCTAAATTCAAAACCATAGGGAATTCTTGGGAACACAGCATTCTGACAAATCAGCCATATATAGATGCATAGAGGTAAATTACATTTACACACTATTCAAAAGAAACAATAAAAAAGCTAAGAAGGAAATAAACCAAAATACATCTACTTCAGCAGCCTGTAGCCAAATAACCTGGGATTAACATCAGACAAACAATCAAGCAGAAAACAATACTCGAATTAAGGAACTACCAAGTAGAAAACTAATCCCTCACCAACACTGGCAGCACAAGCTGTTGCATATAAGCAAGGAGCAACCCCACACTCACTAGCATTGATGAAATCACCGACTCGGGTAATGAAATGTCTGCAAGTGAATAACCAAATTCAGAAAGCACCAAGGACTTCAACCCCAAGCTACATATATATATATACTCTTCTATTGGAATCAGCGGTTCATTTCTGCTTTACAATTTCTTGTATTTTTGTTTCCTTCTTTGTCACCCTGTCCTCTGCTTCCTCCTCAACTTATGGAAAATACTGAGTAGTGAGGATCACAGTGAGGCTGATAGGGAAACAGAATGTCACAGATCTTGTCCATATACATTGGGTTAGAAGCGGATGGGGGGGAAAAAAGAATGACTGGAGAACCATTTGTCTGTAATGGTATAAGGCAGGGGTGTCCAACTCGCAGCATCACGTCGTCATGTGACGTATCGTGACTTTTCCCCTTCACTAAAATGGCGGTGGGCATGGCCAGCGCGTGATGCATATGGCCCACAGGCTGCGAGTTTGACACCCATGGTATAAGGTCTACTTAGGCAGGGGGTTGGACTAGAAGACCTCCAAGGTCCTTTCCAACTCTGTTATAAAGGTAATCCTCAGCCTACGACCACAACTGGGCCCAAAATTTATGTTGCTAAGTGAGAAATTTGTTAAGTGAGTTTTGCCCCATTTTTTGACTTTTCTTGCCACATTTGTTAAATGAATCACTGCAGTTGTTAAATTAGTAACACGGCTGTTAAGTGAATCTGGATTCCCCATTGACTTTGCTTGTCAGAAGGTTGCAAAAGGTGATCATGTGATCCCAGCGACCGTCATATATATGTCAATCCTGAAACGAATCTGGCTGAGGCCATCTTTGAGGCTTCAGAGTTGCCACAAGGCAGAAGAAGAGACAGGGGGGGTGGAAATAGTTGGGGTTTGTAGTCAAAACAAAAAGTTTTCCTGTGGGAACCAAGGACATTCCAACAGGTGCTAGGAAACTTTCAGAGTCAGTTTTCACCAATTGTGCCAATATGATGTATTCAATAAACTGTTCTTTGAAGAATATATCTGCCTCAGAGTTCTGCTTTCAATGTGTGCATTACTTGGAACTTTGACATATGAATCAGTTGTCAAGCATCCAAATATAAATCACGTGACCACGGGGATGCTGCAATGGTCATAAGTGTGAAAAATGATCATAAGTAATTTTTTTCAATGCCATTGTAACTTTGAATGGTCAGTAAGTGAACTACTGTAAGTCGAGGACTACCTGTGCTGCATTCTGAACCCTGGATACCTGAGAGACCACTGATCTCCAATTGTTTCTGCCTGCCCAGTATGTTCTGGCAGAGGGAGTATGCACAGGCCCTTCCTATTAAATGCAGTCATCTTGTGGTACCAAGGAAGTGTGCCTTGACTGTCACAGTCTTTGCCCTCTGGAACATCTCCCTCCTGTCCATCCACCGAGATTCAGACATGACCTCTCTCCTAGAATTCTGGAAAGCTCTTAAAATCTGGCCTTGGTCCCAGGCCTGGACTTCATGAATTTGTGGGGTCCTTGATGTAGTTTGATTTGTTATTGTTCGATTGTTTTAGTCTGGGATGCCTGTGGGATTGTATGTTTCTAACTGTTTTTTTTATCTTGTATTTGTAAGCCACCCAGAGTCTATGGGTGTGGGCAGCTATAATTAATTTAAATAATTAATAATGATTGATGGCAATATATATATATATAATAGTGTGTATCCAGTTCTACTTTTGATTTAATAGCAGTCCTCCTTGCTTCAGCTACAGAACACCAATACCATAACCAGTACTTTAGCATTATTTGCTAATTAGGCTCAAATATACTTTTTATTGTATAAAAATTAAATCTTCTTGTCAGAACAGTCCAGGTGGCTTTCAACAGTTTAAAAACATACACAAGTGCCAAATTAATAAAATACCACAACAGACAATATTATGTATCATCCTGGAAAAGGAAACTTGGGTTTTAAGAAATGACATTTGCATATTGAAACTATTCAGCTCATCAAGGAAAATGCCTGCTAGAACAATAGCCTCTAAAACAGGAGCGGGGTGTGTCTGTGTTGAATTTCCCAGGAAGCAAATTCCATTCTCTAATCAGGTGCAGCTAAAGAAAATAATTCGTCCAGATTTGGGCAACAAACAATTATGTTGTGATTATCAGCAGAATGTATAAAATAATTTCCTGTAGTAAATTTAAGCAATTTATAGTAGTAAAGCATACTAAATTTAAATTTAAAGGCATGCGGACTTTAATTTCCAGAATTCCCCAGCCACACATTTTCAAGTTGCCGACTTTGAAAAACATAGATTTAAAGGAATAATAGGGCCCAGTAACAATAGACCTAAACACTGCTTCACAGTGCTTTACAGCCCCCTCAAAGCAGTTTAAACAATCGGCATATTGCCCCCACCAATCTGGGTCCTCATTTTATGAACCTCGGAAGGATGGAAGGCTGAATGAACCTTGAGCCGGTCAGGATCAAACTCCTGGCAGTGAGCAGTGATTTAGCCGGCAATACTGCATTCTAACCACTGCACCACCTTGACTGAGATAACCCATTAGGTATCCTAGTTCTGTACTAACTATAGTAATAATTACTCTGAATTGCATTTATAGCTAAATTACATTTGGGTGAAATTCATTGTAATACAGATTACAGACTTAGATTTACAGTTCTGATTTTTGCTGCCATACTCTTGCTGCCAACAATTCCTACAGCTAAAATCTCTGAATGGCAGTCCTATGAAGAGGGTGTTGCAAGTCCAACAATGTCTAGGTGAGGTTGAAGTCCTATGCTTATTTGGAAATAAGCCAGGTAACAAAATAGGACTTACTTCTGATTAGATATACATAGGATTGTATTGCTAGATTTGGATTACCATCACCTGGTCTGATCTCCTAGTTTAAGCTTGACAATAATTCCCAAGGCCAGGAGATGACATTCAAGCATTCAGAAGCAAAACGAGGTTCAGAAAAATCTCACCCCGTGAATTTAGGTAGCTCTTTTATACTTTTGTAAAGTGGTACAGTATGGGGGTGCCATGAACAAAATCCATCTTCAGATTCTTAAAATAGAATGAAGTGGGAGGGCAACAGAGCTTTAGGATATTTTTCAAAGCAGAATGATGTTATCTTCCAAATCAGTAGGGTAATAGTCTCTCTTTGTGCTAGCAAGTGAATAAACTAGTAGAAAAGCTTTCAAGATGTATTTGTCACAAGGGGAGGGAAAGGGGGGGGG